>CAODLS012438679.1:0-15480 GCA_948243855.1 Flueggea neowawraea | reverse complement strand
TGATCAATATCGTGCCACGGATGCCATAATTAAAGGGCCAGGGAAGCTCAAAATGGTTTTCAGTAAGTTTATTCTATAATTTTTGCTCATAATGACAGTGTCTATTCTTTTAATGTATTTTATGTTCTTATCAATTTTATCTTCGTGTGGTCCAGTTCCCGAAGATGGTGATTCCCCTATGGAGCTTGATGTTTATAATTTTAAAGGTCCGGGCATAGCTCTTGCCACGTATAATGTTGATGAGGTTAGTGTAGTCATATTTCTATTCCTTAAGAGTTCATTGCAGCATCTAATTGCTTTCCACTTTGCTAAATATGGAGTAATTGGTCAGTCTATCCGAGCTTTTGCTGAGTCATCAATGTCATTGGCATTTGCAAAGAAATGGCCTCTTTATTTGAGCACCAAAAACACAATCTTGAAGAAATATGATGGCAGGTAATTTCCTTTTTAGTTAAATTTCATAAACCCTATGATCCAACTTTGAAATAAATTTACATTTCTGAGACCCACAAATTTTTTTCACAATTATTGTGGATCTGCAGATTTAAGGATATATTTCAGGAGGTATATGAACGAAACTGGAAGCAGAAGTTTGAGTAACAGTCGATATGGTTTGTTGCTATGAACAGTGAAGTATTGCTTCAGTCACTATATCTAGAATAGGTTGACTAAAAGTTTTCTGGTATTCAGGTATGAGCACCGTTTGATTGATGACATGGTAGGTTATGCATTAAAAAGTGAAGGTGGATATGTCTGGGCTTGCAAAAATTATGATGGAGATGTCCAAAGTGATTTACTTGCACAAGGTATCAAACTGCTTGTCCGAATCTTTTTGCTTTCTTTTAGAAATAGAAGAAAAACAAGTAGAATTCACAAGGTTTGGAAAATAATGTGCTTTTTGGTAAAGCAGATCTGAGATAGAAGGGCATCAAACTCCCTATTTCAATGCCTGGCCTGTTGATGCTGACATAAGTGGTCAATTTCTTTATTGATGTAAATGCTTTAATCGCATCGATTTTGTTTTCTCTTTGCAGGATTTGGCTCTTTGGGCCTCATGACCTCTGTGTTGGTTTGTAACAAGTTCCTTGTCTTTTTGATTTCAGTGCCTGCTAATTCCGTTCATAATATGAATAACAAATCAAGAAGTTTCTTGCAGTTATCCTCTGATGGGAAGACACTGGAAGCTGAGGCGGCTCATGGGACTGTAACTCGGCATTTTCGGTTACATCAGAAGGGGCAAGAAACTAGCACAAATAGTATTGCTTCAATATTTGCTTGGACACGAGGGTTAGAACATAGGTAAATTAATAACTTACAGAATGTCAGTTCTATACAGCAACTTGTTATTAGGGTTTCTGATATTGATAAGATCTCTTTCTTTATCATAAAAGTAAATAATTTTACTCATTCTTAGGTTTGCTATTCATTCTCTGAGATAATATGTTTGAGTTTTTTATTTCCTTATGGAAACAAAAAAGAAAAAATTATTTTTTTTCATCCAGGGCCAAACTGGATAAGAATGAAAGGCTGTCTGACTTCGTTCACAAGTTGGAATCTTCATGCATTGAAACAGTGGAATCAGGAAAAATGACCAAGGATCTTGCTATTCTCACCCATGGTCCAAGGTACGTAGCACTACGCATCTCCCTGTTCTGTTGCATTATTGTTGATTGCTTTCTTATAAAAAGTTCTTCTACTTGTGTGTAATGGTGTCTGAAAATTGATGGATCGAAAGGAAAAGCACCATATAACGTTAATGTTGGTAATTTGTGTTATGTAAATGTCAGGTTAGGATGCCATACTGATCATAGTTGAATCAGCCGTAACAGTTAGCTTTGAAATCTCATGTTGCTCTTGCAGATTTTGATACAAAGGGCAGTCAGTAACCCATAGTTAAATGAAATCCCGTTAATGTATGCAGGTTTCAAGGGAATATTACTTAAACACGCAGGAATTTATTGACGCAGTTGCGCAGAACCTAGAAAAAAAGCTTCGGGAACCTGCAGTTGTGTGAAAGCAGAAGTAATATATCCATAGTCCATAGATTGACCGTCGTACACAAATTCCTTTTTCTGCAGGCGCAATGCCGCCAACTGATTTGATATATGGAGTCTCCCCAGTCGAATAAATTCTTGATTCTTTGGGGGCAGGATAAATTTAATCAAATGAGAGGGTTGGCATTTTCATGGAATAAACTTTCATGACATTACTTGAGGGCTCCTCTTATGAGATTATTATATATATATGTGTTGGTATAAGCAAATTCGGAATCATCAGTTTCTTGAAAGATTGAATCATAAGCTCTCTTATGACCATTTCTTTTACGCAAGGAATTGCTTGACCTCATATGTGCCTATATTCCTCTAGAACTTTCTTGGCTTTCATTTTCAATGCATTTATTGGATTAAGTTTACCATTTGAACTCTCCTCCGTCTTCATCCTCTTTGTTCCATGGTCAACGAAACTTCCTTCGAATTTCGCCACTAAATTGTCTTCAAACAGTTCAATATCTTTCCATGGAAAATAAAATTGAAGCCTAGATATCTTAAAGAAAATAAATAAAAATGGTGTTTGTGAAATATTAAATGATAAATTGTAAAAATAAGTTGCAAATCGATTAATTTGTCCAAAAAACATCACTTTTTTAGGGGTCAAAATACCAAAAACATTAGGGGTGTCAATTCGTATTATTATATCATAATTGTATCATGTTATTTACATATCATACATCATTTTACATGATATAAACATTATAAAAATTATCATTTGTGTCGTCATCGTGTACTTACAAATCTTGTTATCGGATCAAAAATTGACAGTTTTAAAAAATACTCCCTCTATCCCACAAAGATATATCACCTTTCCTTTTTTATTCTGTTTCAAATTATAAATTTCTTTCTTTTTTAATACTAATAATTATGTCAGATTATACTAAATTATTTATATTTAAATATATAATAAATTATATCATTAACTACTTATTTGATAATAATAAAAATATTTTTAAAAAATTATACTAAAATTAATAATTTTTATTAATTTTTTAAATTTATATAAAAAAAAATAAATTTACCTATTAATTTAGAACGTAGAGGGTATGAGTTGATTTTTTTTAAAACAATAAATAATTAATGCGAATATAAAATTTCAGCGTTGATTCCGACAACCATTCTTTCGCAAGACGTAACTTCCTCTTTGCAACCCCTATATATACATTCCTCACAACTTATTAAATATTCACCGCACACGCGCACACAGATAAAACAAATTAGGATTTTCACTACCAGGAGAAAACAAGAAGACACACATGGCCGCCATGGACAAGGCAAAGGAGCTCGTCTCCTCCAACAAAGTAGTCGTTTTCAGGTCCCTCCCTTTCCCTTCTCTCCATATTTACTTCGTTACACCTCTCAACAATTCGTTTTTTTTTTTGTTTTGTTTTTGCTTAAAAAGTTTTCTGTGTCGGTGTGTGATTCGCAGCAAGACTTACTGTCCCTTCTGCACCACAGTGAAGATGTTGCTGAACCAGCTCGGAACCACTTACAAGGTCGTGGAGCTTGACAAGGAGGGTGAGTGTGTCTTTTTTACGCACTGTTTTGGTTTTTCGAAATAGTATGAAATGCTGCTAATTTCTTTTGATAATTTCGTGGAATTTGAATTTTAGATGATGATTCAATGTTATCATAGATTTTGATTCAATTCTGTAATGGTTTCAGATGTATTTGTTATTTAATGTCACAAAGCAATCGAAGCATAGGGCGTTAGGTTTCTCTGATTTCATTTTAGGTTTTGAAGGATGTTGTCGCAATGTCTCCGAATGATTTTTGTCGTTCTTGCAAAGCGTCGCAGGCTTAAGCTTATCTATGGAGCCAATTGTAACGTACATGTTGCTTCTGTTGTGAATTTAGGTGATGGAAGCGACATTCAATCTGCATTGGCTCAGTGGACCGGACAAAGGACTGTGCCTAATGTTTTCATTAACGGCAAGCACATCGGTGGATGTGACGGTACTTTTCATTCACGATTTTAAATTTCTCAATCTTAGCCTCTGTCATTTACTGTCTTCCTGTTTGATCTGATTATCAATTTGCCCTCCTATTTGCAGCTACGACTGGTTTGCACAACAAGGGGGAGCTGGTTCCTCTGCTGACTGAAGCTGGAGCTGGAGCTGGTGCCGCTAAATCATCTGTTTAGAGGATTTTAATTATCTTGTTGTAAGAGTGTTGTGATAATAAATGTCTATGTTTTCTTTCTAGCACATCATGCATATCAATACTTAATCAATGAATATGTGTTTGGCTGATTCCATATGTATTCAGTTTTTAATTTTTTTGGTGTTTTGGTGTCGTTGTCTTATTATTTTGATGTCTTCCATTAATTATCTTTAAATGAACGCTGTATCTTCGTTTCAAATCATCTAAACAATGGCACGTAAATAGGCAGAGTTTGATGATTGGTTCAAATCATCTATTCTTCCTTTTTAAATGTCATAAAGACATTTAACAATTTCTTCTTTTATTTCATTACTCATTATCCTGATGAGAAGAGAATTTATTTTGACCTGTGAGAACCTCGAGAATAGAAATCTTGCGTTCGCATCTGTTGATGGTATCTTGTGCGATGTGTCTAAAGGTATCAGAGTTGACTCCAATATTATGAAATTCCAAGTCCAAGCCATGAATTCCTTTGGAATGCCGACTCCAAACAACCCAAAGTTGAAGAGAATGAGAACGGCAAGCTACCTGTGGAGGAATTAGCTAGATCACTTGCAGATAAAAATGGGGTGGAACCTGGGACGATGCTATAGAGCCTTACAGGAGACCATCTCGCCGTTCTTGTTGCTGCTTTCTATAATGCTGTCATAAGCTCTGCTATCACTGAGCAACTTGTTTATAGGAAATGGACATGATACCACATTAATGAGTGCGTCCGATGAGTATCATTTGTTGAATGATGTTTGTGTATTTCAGCAGACAAATGTCTCAAAATAAGTAATAACAGATTCTCATGATTATGCTTATGCTACGCTTTACATGTTAATGAGTTGTGTGGCAAGTTGTAGAATCCAATTAATATTCTTATTTCAATATGTTTGTTGACGCTTTTAGCTAAAGTTTTGAGGTGTTATGATTTGATTGCATTACATGCGATCCCTGCATTGTTAGACTCTCTGTAGTCTATAGGTTGTGAGAAATCAACAACGGGTGGCTCAGAATCGGAAACCACAACCGTCTGGGTGTAGTTGTGTTGTTATATTTGCTTGCTTTTTTTAGCGTTGCTAAAATTTAACTTCTTTTATTAGAACTTAAGAGACTATTCTCATTCTGTCCTTATGAATGATATTTTTCCCTGAGAAGTTGATGGTGTAGCATGACTTTAATCCTCATTAGAGACATCAATTTTGCCAAATTCAAGTTGCTTCGTTCTTTGTTTATGCATCTGTGAGAACCAATTAGTGCATCGTAAACGTTTGCAGCAAGATTATTCATCAGAACAACCAGCACCTGCAAGAATGCGGTGCCTCATTTAAATCCTGGAATTCTTCTGCTTTCTGTCTATGAGATCATCCGAAAGAAAGTATGACAACGTATGGAACAATACCAACATCATCCTCAGCCACATCGTCAGACCTGCACATCGTCGCAAAGGCGAAAGCGAGGATCGTATCGATCCTTGGCGAGCAAAGGCCATGGCCAGAAATGCTGCAACTCCATTCCCTCAATCTTCCAGCCTCATTCAACGAATCTGCACAGAGAATCAAAGCCAATGCAGCACATTTTCGCGGAAACTATGCCATTATCATTACATTCATTCTCTTATTCACCTTGCTTTGGCACCCCCTGTCCTTGATTGCTTTCATAACCGTAATTGCGGCATGGTGCTTCCTGTTTCTTCTGCGCGATGATCCTTTGATGGTTTTAGGCATGGAAATATATGACAGATTAGCAATGGTGTTCCTGTTAGGAGCAACGTTCATCGTCCTGCACCTTACCGACGTGACAGATAGCATTGTTGTTGCTCTTTTCATAGGTGTGTTGGTTATTTTGGTTCATGGGTCATTGAGAAATAGTGAAGATCTTGTGTTTTTGGATGATGAAGAAAGGTTTGGATCAATAGCTTCACTGCACGCTGGAGAAAATGCAGAGACCGTGCCGCTGAGAAATGCTGCATCAACTTCTTTCACTGCATCTTAGTTGTTCTTGTTCATGAAGCTGTCTGTTCAACAAACTAACTCCATTACTCCGCACGCAACGATTACATTTCCTGTTTTTGCTATTTCTTGGTAACTTGCTCCAAACAAAAAGGGTTAGTTTCTCACTAGTGGTTGCCATTTAGGATAGAGAATGACAAAAAGATAAATTCTTGTCCTTTACAATTTTCTTTATAATTTTCAATTATATAATGAACCCAAATTTGTTCTTTAATTAATTGAATCATTATTGATAAACTCACATTTGTAATTGATCAACTTCCATGATGAAAATTAGGCGGTCTAGCAGCTTTGTCAAGGCAAAAATTGTATCATATGGCACCACAGAGGTAGTTAACTGCCAAGAGTTGAAAAGATGTGTACTCAAGAGCTTTTGTTGAATCAACTGCTTATTACTTGTAAATAAAATGGATTGCAATAAAAATTCATGTACTTGATTAACAAGCAATACACAGTCCCAAACTGCTAAAAACAGAGCAAAAGAATAAAAAATGTTAAACTTCACGGCCAACTGTATCTTTTCTTCAAAGGAGGATCATCACCAGCAAAATAGAACCCATCTTCCTTCACTGCCCAGAAGCATTGGCCGCTGAATTCACATTCGGCGCCCTCCTTGTTTGCCCTAAAAACGTCAATTGTTGTATCCTTTGCTCCCCAGGTCATGCGGCAGAAAAACAAAGTTGTGCCCCAGAAATTGATTTTGAAACCGAAATGGAAAACCTCTCCAACTCCGAGTTTGTGGATTCCAAGGTCATCATCCTTGGATTTGCAATGACTGATTAGAGGTACCTTGCTGTTTAGAGGCATGCCATTTTTTATGTAGACTTCATATTTTGTTTGTGCTAGTGTGCTTATTGGGCAAAGTAAGCAAGCAAAAATGATGATGAAAAGAGAATGGACTAGAACCATGAGATGATCTGTTCCAAGTTTCATTGCTGAAAAATTGTGACAATGTTAAGAAGTCACAAATTGCAAGCATGATGGCACCTGATCCGTAATCTACCAGTCTAGTTGTTTACCTAATTGGTTCAAGTCTTTTTTTTTTTCCCTATTGAGTTTTTCAGAGCATTTAATATAACGTTCTATTTCAGAGCATTTCTAATTTTGCTGTGCTTGTTGCAGGTTACAAGGACCTATCAAACCTGTCAGCTTTGTTTACTTGTTCATTTTAGAACCTGTCTTTCTTTTTCACTCTTTCTTAAAATTTCCTCAACTAGATTCAAACATTAATTGACTTGCATCTTCTCTTTCCTCGTGCCTGCATGGGGATAGGCGAATAGCTGAGTCAAATGATATGTCACCGACCTTTTAAGTTCCACTAAATTGACATGAGATTGCCCTCCGTTCGTGCTTTTCAAATCTCCTTTTGTTTCCAGGAGATACCATCCACAAAGCCATTGACAGCAACGGTGATGATAGAAGTGACCAATACTCTGCGGACACAGACAATAAAACCGACTTATGACCTCGCGGTTAGGAATTCTTACGCGGCTTGTGACATCCAAACGGATATAGGCGGATAATGTGCAATAGCAAGAGATAGCAGGGGAAGAGATATATATTGATGACTGCAATGTTCAAAAGAGTGCAGGCTGAAGCAATTAGACTTGGTATGGCACCCCTTGTCCCAGATTGCTTTCAGCACCTTAATTGCAGCATGTCATTTCCTGTATTTTCTGCGCGACGATGCTTTGATGGTTCTAGACCTGGAAATATATGACAGATTAGTAATGATGTTTCTGTTAGGAGCAACGTTCCTTGCACTGTACCTTACCGACCTGACAGATAACATCGTTGTTGCTCTTTTCATAGGTGTGTTGGTTATTTTGGTTCTTGGGTCATTGCGAAATAGTAAAGATCTTGTGTTTTTGGCTGATGAAGAAAGGTTTGGATCAATAGCTTCTTTTAGTGCATCTTAATTGTTAATGTCTATGAAGTTATTTGTTCAACAAGATAGATCCATTGCTCGTCATGCTTAAGACTATATTTCCTGTTATTGCTATTTTTAAGTTTCTTGGTGTAGGCATCCAACTTGTTCCTAACAAAACGAGTTAGTTTCTCACGAGTGGTTACTGTTCATGGCAGAGGAAGGACCAAAAAGGAAAATTCGTCCTCTACAATTTTCTACTAAATTTTCTATTATATAATGAACCCAACTTTGTTCTTTAATTAATTGAATCATTACCTATAAACTGAAATTTGTAATTCATTAACTTTCATGATGAAATTAAGCATTATGGCAGCTTGGTCATGGCAAAAATTGTATCAGTTGGCACTACAGAAGTAGTGACCTGCCAAGAGTTGAATCGAAGGAAAAGAAAGGTGTGCATTCATTGAGATAATTAGAGCTTTTAATCAAAGAAACTGCTCATTACTTGTAAACAAAATGGATTACAATAAAAATTCATCTACTTAATTAACAATACACAGTCCCAAACTGCTAAAAACTGAGCATCAGTTTTCTTGGTATATTTGTTCCTCAGAAAAACGGATGAGTTTCTGACTAGAAGTTGCTTTTTAGGGTAGAGAAAGGGAAACAAAAAACAAAATTCATGTCCTTACAATTATGTTCTACAATTTTCAATTAAACACATTGTTTGTTTACTTAATCGAATCATTGTTAACAAACAGAGCATTTGTAATAGATCAACTTTCGTGACGAAATCTGAGTAGACCAAATGCTTACGAATTTCAAGAAATTTCAAAAAAGAAATACACACTATTCATTCCCGAATTACAAGTCAAATGAGTGAGAACTACACACTCAAATATGATCTTACAACAACCAAAAAAACAAGGGAACAAAAAGAACTGCCAATTAAACTAAGGAAAAGATCCTGACCAAAAAAGAAAAAGAAAAACAAGGAAAAGACAGAAAGATCAACTATGTCTTTCAGGACCAACTTCCCTTATAGACCAATAGCATTTGCTGTGGGGATAATTTTTTTCTATAACCGGATGATTGCAGGAGCTCCTGCAACCAGAAGGAGTTCCTGCAACCATCCGGTTGTAGCAAAAAATAATCCTTGCCCTGGCCTCCCCACTCGAGACCTTCCTTTCTGCTTTGAAGACATCAATGCTGCCATTCTTTTGCCCGCAAGTCCTGTCGCAAAAGAACAAAGTTGTCATCCGAAAAATTCGTGTTCAAACTGCGGTGAAAAGACCTCCAGGTTTCAGTTGATGAATGCCAAGATCGTCGTCTTTCGATTTGCAGTGGATGGTCAGTGGTTGTGGCTTCTTGCTAGGAGACATGTCGTTGGTGATATTACATACACCGCATAATGTGATGATCTACCAAGTGGTATTGAGCAATAGAAGACGATGTAAAGAAGAGAGTGAAGAGATAGAGCATTCTTGGTCTTACGAATTCATCTGGAATCATCTGGGCAAGGTATACAAAACAGAGAGGAAGGCAAGAGACGAGAGAAGCAGAAGAGTTGAGAAACAAGTATTGGTGTGCAAGTGATCTGTACAAGTCTAGCAATGAAAAAATTTTGCAGTTGGCAATAAAAAAAAAGGCAACGAAGGTTTCCTTTAAAGTTTACCTATTTGGCTATATCCCATGCAAGTAATTTGCATGGGATGCTCTTATTTGATCCTTGGTATAGAATATAGGGTTATAAAATTGCCATATTACATTCATTGAGAAAGTTTGCTTAAATACAAAAAAATCCTAACATAAAACTAGGAGAGACATGAGCATTATCTATTAAACATGGACCACTATCCTAAATTGTAACATAACATGCCATTAACAATATGAAAGAGAGTATGGATGTGAGACATGAGCCACTATTCATTCATGGCCACTTTCTTGAAACAAAAGCCTGATATGGTTATGTGGTTATGGGTCATAACTATTAAAAGCACGATTTCAACACTCCTCATTGCCTTTGATAGCTGTGAAGCATTGTCGTTGTTGTCGTTGCCGACTTTGTATTCTTGTCATAGGCGGAGTTGCCGATTTTATGTTGTTGTCATTGTTGTCGTTCCCCGACTTTTGTGGTTGTCATGGCATGGTCGATGTTCTTGACTTTGTGTTGGTGTGATCGTTGATGCCGACGTCACAGTTATGGCTATGGTTATGGCCACTTTCTTAAAACAAAAGCATGATATGGTTATGTGGTTATGGGTATATTCACAACTATTAAAAGCATGATTTCAATACTCCTCCTTGCCTTTGATGGTTGTGAAGTATTGTTGTTGTCGTCATTGTCGACTTTGTATTCTTGTCATAAGCGGAGTTGCCGATTTTGTGTTGTTGTCATTGTTGTCGTTCCCCGACTTTTGTTGTTGTAATGGCATGGTCGTTGTTCTTGATTTTGTATTGTTGGCATGGTCCTCATTCTCAACTTTGTCTTGTTGGCATGATCACCGTTGTCGACATCATAGTTATGGTTATGACCATGGTTATGAATATGGTTATGGACATGAATATGATTATAGTATCTAGCCTCTCTTTAATTAAAGAGGAGAACTAATCTTCATATGGAAATAATGCTTCAAACATTTTTTTTGTTTTTCTTCATGATAACGGGTGTAGGTTGTACTCTCAGGTTCCTTAAGAATAAGAAAACTCTAATACCACTTTGTTAGTATAGAATATGGGGTTATAAAAGTGGTATATTATATTCATTGAGAAATTGTACTTAAATACAAAAAATCTTAACATAAAACAAGGAAAGACATGAGTATTATCTACTAAATATAGGCCACTATCCTAAATTGTAATATAACATGGTCATTAACAATATAAAATTAAAAAGCAAGGATTTGAGACATGAGCCACTACTCTATCATGGCCACTTTCTTAAATCAAAAGCATGATATGGCTATATGGTTATGGATATTGTCACGACCCAGATCAGACCATGATCGACGTACGAACCGAACTGAACTAGAGGCGCAGTCCACCTCACACAAGCCTTAAATAATCAGAACATCTACCCAAAATTCTTATACCAAAACAATTATTAAACGATTTAAACTATAACAAGTATAATTAGAAAAACCAAATTTCATTAAAACATAAATTTTCAAAATAATATTTTTAATTATACAAAATCATACACTTACATGTATTTCGGTGTGGAGCATCTAATACAAAAGACAGACTGGGGCCATAGCAAAAAGGCACTTATTGCTGAACAAAATGCCTCACTAAGTGCTGAATTTCGGATGATTACTATCAACAGAATAATCTGAAATGTTAAAGCCACAAAAGAGGGTGAAAATATTTAGTAAGGGACAATACTCTAGAGCGACTTCAGATAAACCATTTTGAAAACAACAGTTCTGAAAATACCGCATACACGTATACTCATATAATATTAATATACAGACAAATACATACTAGTATTAGTTCGAAAACCTTTAGCAAAACAGTTTGTAGAGATAACAGACAACATGTATTCAAGCATAATACTACATATACATAATCTCAAAAGACAAATTTTAATATCATTGATCATACACTCTTAATATATTGATACTGCTCTCAGCATCAAAATCAGAATCAAACATTCTAGCAACCTTAAGAGTCTAAATAGTACTCCACTCAAAATGGTCAGACAGTTGACAACCTTAAGAGCTAAAACAGTACCCGACATCCTAAAAGTCCCAAAGCTGAAACATACATAAATTAATCAATAAGAGTATATCTATTAGCATTACAGTCCACAGGCTCCACCAAGATACACCTATCTAGATCATAGTACAGTATATTACAAATGTATGATCAATTATACAGTCTACCAAATACATATACATATACATTCTATTTGACTATCAAGCACGGAACTTAACTGAACTGATAAATTTTCTAACTGGCCAATTGTCATGGACTTTGCCACCAGAATCAGAATCAAACATGTGAACTACTGCCACCAGAATCAGAGTCATGTGTATTTACGTTGGACACACAAGTTATCATTTTACCCTGGTAACTAGACCTTATCAAAGTATTAGTATACCAAAGGCTACGTTACTTTGTAACATGGTGTCCAAAATCAGAATAATTAAAATAAAGGCGAAATCAATGGCGGTCCCTGAATTTTAGTGTATTCTCTCTCCCGGTCACTATGAGTTCTAAAGTAGCCACTCTACTCCATGGACCTTAACATCGTTTGTTTTTTAACATGCCATGTGATTTTTGTTGATATGGCACATGATCTCATGAGTGAATAATGTTTTTAAGACCAATTGACCCTTAAAAACTCAAATCAAAACCCAACCTCTTTCAACCCAAACTAATCCATCGTCTTTTCCAAAGACAACCTTACACCTAATTGTTGTCATCGGCCATTCAATCAAAAGATCAATGAAATCAAAATCAACTCATCTTCTTCAACCCATCTTGACAAATTGAAATCAAAATCAACTGAAATCAACGTCAACTAAAACTAAACATCAACTCATATTACTGAAATCACCAACCCATCCTTCACTCAAATGAAGACTTACCCATTTCTTCTTTACGTTTTCAAAAAAAAATGAAGACTCACTCACTGCAGGAATCAAACAACAAAATGTAGAATAGCAAAACCCAATCAATTTCAAAAATAAAACCTATAAAATTTTAAACCACTGTTGGTAGATTCAAACTCTCAAATAACCATAATCCTCGACAGAAATTTAAAAAACATTGTTGGTAGATTCAAATTCTCAAACAACCACAATCCTCGACTTTGAGCACACAAACACACATGAAGAACAAACAAAGAGCAATTACACAATAAAGACAAAAACCCAAACAAAGAACGGTCGCACATAGTCAAAAACCCATCGTTTACAACCCCATAAACCCAACATCTGGATTTTTTATTTTTGCTTTTAGGCTTAGATTTTTCAGCTTCGTCTTTACTTAATCATCTATTTTAAATGCCTTTGTTTTTTTTTCATGGGTTTAAATTCAGATCTAAACTAAACTTTCTTTCTTACATTTTTTTCGTCATGAACCAAACAAAAAATCAAAGAGACTGGAATGGGTTTGGTGTAACGAAAGACACTTTATCAACTCTTTTTCCATGTCCTTCACCTTGCGGAACTCCCCTGCTGCGGCCGAGATCGACTTTGTGAAGAAATGGGGTTGATTTGTCGGCGATAAGAAACGTGATAGTGGCTTAGGTGGAGGAGGATGCGAGGGATTGGGTTGTGGGGTTTGATAGGGGTGGACAAGGATGAGATGAAGTCGAGAGAGGGAAAGGAAACTGGAGAGAGAGAGAGAGAGAGAGAGATGATTCATCAAGCTTGAAAGAATGCAATTTTGACGTTTTGAAGAAGAAGAAGAACGAATGGGTGAAGAGAGTGTGAAGTTTTAGGTTTTGTGGTTTGGGTTGTGGTTTTGGGTTTTGTGGTTAGGTTAGGTTAGGTTGTAGTTTTGGGTTAGAGGAAGAGATCATGTAGTTTTGGAGTGGGTTACTGATTGGTTATTAAAGTGGTTGGTTTGGTTTGTTTTATGTGGTAAATTCTTTTAAAATTAGAGGGCAAGTTAGTCTTTTTACACTTTTTGTTAAGTTTAACTGAAGATATTAAGATCTGGGGAATGAAGCGTCTATTTTAGAACTCATAGATACCAGGAGAGAGAATACACCAAAACGTATGGACTGTCATTGTAAGGACCCATTCGTTTTAATCGAGCCATTGAAGAATTTTTATGAATTTTCTTAGAAAAATGCATGTTACTCGAGTAAAGTAATGCCGTTTAACTGGAATTAAAAGAGTAATAACTCGAGTTAGAAGAGGGTCAATTTACTCGGGTAATAATAGTAAATTACTCGAGTAAACCAGGCTCTAACTCGAGTTATTCGTTGAATAACTAGAGTAAACCATGTATCTGACAAGAGGTGAAGTCGGTTATTCGTATGTAAATATGGTTTCTTTGATCTACTTGGTTATTTTACACTCTCAGAACCTTCTTTAAACCCTCAAAGATATTCCCTCTCGTTTCTTTAGCTTCCTTCATCATCTTTTCAAGAATCTGAGATAAGAATCTATTCTCAGGCTTGGTTTTTAATTTCTAGTTCATATTATCTTTTAAGTGGGGAATTCCATGGTTGAAATTGGTTGTTTTTGAAAGAGAATGGATATGAGACATGTATAATTGATGAAATGATCAGAGATAGGTTGTTTTATAAGGATTTGAGCTGAGTTTGATATTGAAATGAATGAATTGAGCAGAAACACCAAAAGAGGATGGATTTTGATTTATTTCAGGTCTGTTGGAGTTATATTTGATGATTTATAAAGTTCTGATGTTTAATGAATGTTGATAGAACATTAATATAGATAAATATACTTGATTCGAAGGGTTTGGAGTGGATTAAATATCGATTTCAAAGATTAGACGAATTCTGGATTCTGAACATGTGACTTACTCGAGTACGCACTTTGTCTGACTCGAGTAAGTATGTTGCGTGTCTAACTCGAGTAAGCTTAATAGATAACTCGAGTAATCTGTGCATGTGATTTACTCGAGTAATCTTGAAGGATAACTCAAGTAAGATGTGTATCCGAAGAACTAAAAGTGTAATTTTCAATTTTGTATTATTGAGGACTAATATTGATAATTTCTATATTTTGAGGACTAAATTGATATTCTTAAACACTTTGGGGATTGATTTGATATTTTAATAAGTTTGAAGACTAAATTATAATTTTCCATATTTTGGGGACTAGAATGTTTGCAGAAATAAAGAGATTAGACTATAATTTTACATACAATTCAATTTTCAAGTTGAGAGCAATAGATCTGTGATCGGAATTGGTTTTTGGCATCGAGCGAGTGTTTGCATTTGCATTTTCATGCATTTTGTATTGCCACATTACCAACATTATATTTTGATGCATTTGATTTACGTTTGTTTCAGTTTCATGTACCTGCCATCAAGACCAGCCCTAGCCCTAGTGGTGCGTGATTGGTCTATCTTTGGATTCCAGGTAAATGCAGTGGCAGTTTTAGATACTTAGGCAATGTTTTTTGAAATTCTATTGTTTTTGTTGTGCCGAAATAGTATCTGTAAATTTATTAATTAACGGTTTGGCTAATTTAAAACCAATTATATGATAAACTGGTTTTCTGTATTTTTGAAACTGTTATATATCAGTTTTCTAGTTTTATTCTCTGATATTTCTGTTCGTTTGATATGGATTTTATATATTTATGATTTGATATGGGACACTTAACTACGATGTACGTAACCTTTGGTATACCAATGTTTTTAGAAGGCCCTCGTTACCGAGGTAATATAGTAGCAGTGTGTTCAACCAGA
>CAODLS012438462.1:0-12739 GCA_948243855.1 Flueggea neowawraea | reverse complement strand
TTCTCTACACATATTACTCAAATACTACATAACAAATATATTTATAAAACTGTATATTAAGACAATAAACACATATATATATATATATATATATATATATATATATATAAATATATATCAATTTCAAAACTAATACTGATTATTAAATCACATAATCAGTTATTAACTTAACCAATCCTCAAATTAGTCCATTTTCATAAATATGTTCAGCACATCAAAAGCCAATAATAGATGAAGTTACTATTTACTCATTTGGAAATCCAAGTAGTATCACCAGTCAAGCTCCACTAGCTGGTGGCTGATTTCGTTGACAAGAATAAAAAGCTAAACGGTTACAACAAAGTAAATGTCAGAATGTAGTACTGTAGCAATACCAAATGCATGATATGCAAATGTAGACTCAATTCCTTCAAAATTACAAATCTGCTCGCAATAGAAAGTATTTGCAAAAACATCCAAATCACGTTCCGCTCAATACCCAACAGAACCGAATACCCACATTGGCTCTAATCGATCTCTTGAACACAAATCTAACCTCTAATTCAACAGATAAACTCAAAATCCTCCAAAATTTCTACATTGAAATTCGGATTTCTATGACCTATAACAGTAAATCATCAAATCTCCAAACCAAACTCAAATCCAAGTAGTTCTAACTCTTATTCATCTAGATGCATCATCAACAACACCAAATCTAACAAGAAATCCATCAAAATCTAGAACCCTAATTCCAAAGAAACCCATTTCGTTTGAACACCAAAACCCTCAAAACTGAAGCTTAAACCTCATGCTTCTGACCTCAAACAACCATAATCTAACACCCATTAACTCCTATTTCAACAAAAAAAGAAGGATCTAAACCAAACGCGAAATTCGACCAAAACCTTAGAATGCCCAAATGAAGAGCAAAATAAGGAAATTGAGGGATTAATGGATTTTTCTTACCTCAAGAATTGTTGTAAAAGTAAGGAGAAGCAAAGGAAGTCTGAACGAAATAAATAAAAGCGTACTCTGGTAGTTGAGGTGAGTTATGACCGACTGCATTCCATCCAAAGTCATTCAGACTAGGCACATCTATATATGCAGTACCCAAATCTACGCATGTAGAACTATGCTCTACGTAGGTAGTATCCCACACAACATAAGTAGATGGTAGATTTGATAACCCCTCAGATCTACAATCTACGTACGTTCCACCCATACAATGCATGCAGACCATCTCAATTGCTCACGGTTCAAGTCCAAGTGGTGATCAATGAACGTGAAACCTCACACGCACACAGTACTTACAACGTGCACAGATGGACCTAAGCACGTTCACGGTCGAAATCAACACCCTTTTACGTGCATAGTAACCCATCCAACGCACGTAGATGACTTCCAGCTTGCCTCTTGCACGCAACATCGCATTCAACGCATTCCAAACTCAATGATTAACTTTGCAACTCTAAATCACTTTGGAGTACTATAAGATTCCTGTTAGAGCAGGCGGGATATTACATATTTTCCTCCTCAAAGAAATTCGTCCTCAAATTTCAAAATAAAATAAATCAAAGCTAAGATCAACTCTAGATCTCCAAAATAAAGCCAAATCAAAATCCAGGCTATCAACCTCAAAACGTAGACCGTGTATAACCAACACTCAGTCAACGTACCAACATGCAGAAATGATAATGCCAAAATAGAAATGCAAAGTATGCAAAAACATAAACAAAACACATTGTCCTAAGGATCAGCTGCGTCGAACAGGTGCCGATATTTATGCCGCATCTTGTCCTCGGCCTCCCAAGTGGCCTCCTCGACAGAATGATGTTACCAAATCACTTTCACTAAAATGATCTCTTTGTTCTGGAGTTTGTTGACCTGACGGTCAACGATCCTCATAAGAACCTCATCATAAGACAAATCTGGTAGAACCTTAACAAACTGTGGCACCAGAATATGGGATGGATCAGAGACATACTTCCTCAGAATGAAAATATGAAATACTGGGTGAACGAGAGGAAACTAAGGTGGTGATGCCAAGTCATATGCCATAGCCCCCGACTCAGCCAATAATCTCAAACGAGCTAATGTATATGGGGCTCAAATTGCCCTTCTTTCCTAATCTCATGACACCCTTCATCGGTGATACCTTAAGGAATACATGGTCTTCAACCTTAAACTCCAAATGTTTACGCTTCAGATCAGCGTAACTCTTTTGATAAATATGAGTAGTTTAGATTCTCTGTTAGATCATTTGACCTTCTCTGTGGTCTCCAGGATAAGATCCAGCCCCAAAGGCTCTCTCTCTCCTACCTCAGCCCAGCACAAAGGAGATATACACTTTCTACCATACAAAGCCTTATAAGGCTCCATCTCAATACTCGAATAGTACGAGTTGTTGTACGCAAACTCAACCAATGGCAAGTGAGAATCCCAACTCCCACCAAAATCCACATCGCATGCTCTCAACATATTCTCCAAAGTCTGAATTGTATGCTCGACTTGAGTATCGGTCTGTGGATGAAAAGCAGTACTAAAATCCAATTGAGTACTTAACCCTTCTTGCAGTTTGCTCTAAAATTGCGATGTAAACTAGGGTCCTCTGTCAGACATTATAGAGACTGGCACACCATGTAAGTATACAATCCGATCAATGTACAACTTCGCCAATCATGTCGCTCCATATGTCGTCTTCATAGGCAGAAAATGTGCCGACTAGGTCAATCGGTCCACAAGCACCCAAATTGAGTCATAACCCAAAGATGTCCTCAGCAACCCAACCGCAAAATTCATCATGATGCGATCCCACTTCCACTCCGAAAGAGGAAACTGTTGCATCAATCTTGAACGACGTTGATGCTTGAACCTAACTTGCTGACAAGTCAAGCATCAGCTGACAAACTCGCTGATATCCTTCTTCATCCCTGGCCAAGTCACGTAAACTATTAGAAGATGGTACGCACAACCTCAATCCAAACCAAAGAACTCCTGAATCATCAACATTCTACCCAGGTACAACAAACGATCTAACCTTATCAATCAAACTCTACGTCTCAGAATCCTTCTTTTGGGCTTCTCGAATAAGATCCAGCAACACGGGCCTCGCTTTGACATGACCAAGTAAAGCCCCAGAGTCATCAAACTGTAACTCAATCTCATCCTCCATCAATCTTTGCCACTTCGACATAGTTGGTTGTTTCCCAACTGTGATGTGAGCTAAACTCCCCATCGACTTCTACTTAAAGCATCGGCCACGACGTTTGCCTTGCCAGGATGATATGATATGGTACAATCATAAGCAACTCCAGCCAACGTCTTTGCATAAAGTTCAGATCTCGTTGCTTGAAAATATACTTCAAACTATTGCGATCCGTGAAGATCTCAAATGTCCCTCCGTACAGATAAGGCATCTAGATCTTGAGTGCAAACATCACTGCTGCTAACTCTATATCATAAGTTGGATAGTTTTGCTCATGCCTTTTGAGCTGTTTCGAGGCATAAGCAATCACCTTGTCATGCTGCATCAACACACAACCTAATCCAACTCTCGAGGCATCACAGTACACAGTAAATTCTCCCAAACCCAATGGTAAAGCCAACACTGGTGCACTCGTCAAACACCTTTTCAGCTTTTGGAAGCTGTCCTCACACCTATCAGACTAAACAAACTTGACTCTCTTTTGCATCAACCAAGTCATAGGAGATGTTATCCTAGAAAAAATCTAGATGAACCTCCTATAATACCAAGCCGTACAGGGAAAGTTTGAATCTCTGTAACAGTCTTAGGCCCCTCCCAATGGAGTATTGCCTCAACCTTCTTCGAATCTACCATAATCCCATCTTTAGACACCACGTGTCCCAAAAATTCCACTTGATCGAGTCAGAACTCGCACTTTGAGGACTTCGCATATTGCTTATGCTCTCACAAAGTTTACAAGACTGACCTCATGTGGTCCTCGTGTTCCTCCTTACTCCTCGAGTACACCAAGATGTCGTCGATGAAGACAATAACAAATTGATCCAAGTACGGTCTAAACACCCTATTCATCAAATCCATGAATGTCGTTGGTGCGTTAGTTAAACTAAATGACATCACTACGAACTCATAATGACCATATCTAGTCTGAAAAGTCATCTTCGTAATATACTCACCCCTGAACCTCAACTGTTGATATACCAACCTTAAGTCGATCTCAAAAAATCACTGTGCACCCTGTAGCTAGTCAAACAAACTATCTATCCTTGGAAGCGGATATCTGTTCTTCACTATTACCTTGTTCAGTTGGCGGTAATCAATATACATGCGGAGACTTCCATCCTTCTTCTTTACGAATAAAACCAGAGCGCCCCAAGGTGAAACGCTTGGCCTAACAAATCCTCTGTCTAACAGCTATCTCAACTAATTTTCTAACTCCTTCAACTCTGCTGGTGCCATCCGATATGGTGGAATCGATATCGAATTGATACTAGGCTGCAACTTCATGGCGAACTCAATCTGGTGCTCATGTGGAAGTCTTGGTAACTCCTCCAGAAACACATCCGAAAACTCTTGAACTATTGGTACATCTTCCACTCTCAACTCTGGTCCTACGGACTCAGTCAATACAAAAGCCAAATAAGCCTCACAACCTCGGCGAATCATCCTCTCCGCTCTAGCGGCTAACATATAACCTCGTACAACACTATCTCGCTCGCTCTGATAACAAAACTCAGTCTAACCAGACAGTCGAAAACACAACTTCTTGGCAAAGCAATCCAAAGTAGTATACCACTCTGAAATCCAATCCATGTCGAGAATGACATCAAACTCTCCCACATCCAATAATATGAGATCGGCTAACAACTCATGCCCATTAAATGAAATCACATAATTTTGAACCCCGAAATCAGTCAATAACTTGCTGCCTAAAGGTGATGAAACCTCTAGCAACTTGTCCAATTGACGCAACACTAATCCTAAAAGCTCAACAAAATATGGAGTGATGAACGAATGTGATGCACCAGTATCAAATAATACATATGCAGGAGTACCAAAAATAGAAAGCGTACCAGTAACTGCAGCATTGGAGGCCTGCGCCTTTTGATGAGTCAAATGGTACACCCGTGCCTGCCCTCAAGTAGCAGAACTACTCTGTTCGACCTGTCCACAGCCAGTACCCTAACCAATCTGGCTACGGCTCCCAAAACCTACTGTTCCTCTAGCTGCACATCTACCAACTCTTGTGCTAGCCGTGTCTGAACCTCTAACCTCTGACTATACTGTCTGTGATCTTATACCATGCTTTACAGGACATTCAACCACTTTATGTACATACTGCTTACAATGGAAACATAGGCGTCCTGCCTTGGTACAAACTCTTGAGTGCCTCTTTCTGCACGTCTCACACAGCGAACGTGAGCCTCCAACACTCTATCCTCCAGCATGTCCCACTGGTTGTGCCACACATCACTCTAAGAGCCCTATTCCTATCGTTGGCCTCTAGAGGAACGTCTTTTCCTTTGCTCTGACTGGCCATTTTGTCCTTGGCCCTGCTGGCCCCTAGAAATGCTCTCAGTCTTTGCCATTTTGGGCTCCCTCGAACGTCTTTGGTTTTGGTACTCCATACTTCTCACAGCCTCTACTATCTACGATACGGAACGCAAACCCTGAATCACCATTACTCTACTAATCTTGGTCAGCAATCCATTCAAAAACTTCCTTGCTAGAGCCTTCTTTCTCTAGGCCTCCAGCGGCGCATACCAACTCAACTCTTTGAACCGATCCTCATACTTTGTCATAGACATACCAGGCTTCTGATGGAACTTGGTAAACTGATCTGCCTTCCTATCCCTCTCACTCTGAGAAAGGACAGACAGTGTGAGCTCATACTTGAAATCCTCCCAATTAGCAACCCTGAGAGATCCCTGATCTTGCTACCATATAGCGACTCGGTCATCCAATAAGAATGATGCCAGTCTAAATCTTGTAGCATCATCGGTAAGCTCCATAACCTCAAAACATCGTCCCACTGTGAAAGTGAAACTCTCGGGATCCTCCCCCAAGTTTGCCCACAAATCTAGGCAGAGCAAACTTCAAGAACCTACTTAGATGAGACTCAACATCAGACCGTGGTACTGCTAAAGCTATGATAGGTATGGGTGCAGCTGCCTCAGGTTGAGGCGGCAGAACTAATGGTGTTGTAACTGGCAAAACGGGCTGACCTCCGGCTGCCTAACCTACTAAAAGTGCCTCCAACCTAATAAGAACCTGAGTGAATCATTTAGAAGCGTCCATCAGACTTGCAGGCGCTGGCTACGGCTGAGGGGCTAGTGCAATGACCTTTGGCAAACTAGCTGCATCATGCTGATCGACTACAGAATGAGAAGTAGCCTCGACAGGCACACGTATAGGCCTCCCATGAGGTCTGCCACGACCTCTCCCATATAGCCGATCAATATTTACAACAGCAATCAAAAATCGTATATACAATGTCAAAATACAAGTGATCACCACAGTATCGTACCAAAGATCAAAGGGTATGCAGAAGTATATCATACTGACTCGACTCGATCATAGATACCTAAGCTCCATACCAACCCCATACAATATAGAACCTAACGCTCTGATACCACCTTTTTCACGACTCGTTTTCGGACCATCACCACCGTACGAGGTGAACCATCTGTGGAAGCCCAGGTCATCTCGCACAATTCTCAAAGATCAGAATTACTACTCGAAACATTTCGTTATCAAAACAATTTGGCAAAAATTTATAATTCAAAGCATCTGAGACGTAAAACAGATTTATAGAAAATTGATATATATATATATATATATATACATACCAAAATATTATATGTAGGTGAAACCAATAAAAATACATCAGAGTATAAAAAGACAACTCAGTAACCAACAACATCCCAGTGCGGAGCTTTAACATCAAAACAAAAGAGCCCGAACAAAAGGCGTCACTAACCAAAATACTCCTTACTGATATCCAAGAGCTTTAACATCAAAACAAAAGAGCCCGAACAAAAGGCGTCACTAACCAAAATACTCCTTGCTGATATCCAAGATGTGAAACAGTTGCCGAAACCAAAATCTGTAAACCTGAAAGATAGGATCAACCATAGACAAAAAATAAAACGGGGGTAAGAAATCAGTTAGGAATAACACTCCAGAATGTCTAATACGTGCCTCACAAAGACTATTTTGAAAACAGTTCGCAAATATCACATACAAGTATAAATGAGTATATATATGCATATGCACACTATTTAAGTAATAGCTTTTCGAAACTCATTTCGAAATTGTTCACAAACAAAGCAACTAGCATGCACGTATGAGTAATAAAATCATTTCAGATTAAAATCAGAGTACCAGAGTCAAAACATATATCATAGATATAGGACTAAAACAAACGTGATATGGACTCTGTCGTTAATCACGAGGTGTTGTGGACCCAACACTAATGGTGATAAGGACTCCGCCTATAATCAATATCAAATCATGGGCTGGATTAGAACACATGGCTACCGACATCCCTAGCAGCTGGGATCTCTCAAAACATTGGTATACCAAAGGCTACGTACCTCGTAGTACAGGTCCCCATACCAGAAAACCAAATCATACTATAATATAGTATAAAAACCAAAGGCATGCAGTATAACATCAAAATATATATAATACATATATATCAATTTTAAAACAAGTACTGATTATTAAATTACATAATCAATGTCACGACCCATAGTCGGGCCCGTGACCGGCGTACAAGGCGAACCGTTTGTGGGAGCCCGATCCATCCCACATAAGCCTATGTGATCAGACATTCTACCAATTTTATTCAATTATTCAATAAAACATTTTAATTATAAAAATGTTTATAATTAAAAGAAAATCATATATATATGAATATATATATAAATATGTATATGTGTACAATATAACAAAATATCAGTGAAAATACAAAATCACCAGAGTATCCCAAAAATACAAAAGTGTCTTGCCCAGTATGCCAACAGTAGCTCGGTGTGGAACCCTATGACAGAACGAAGTAGAGTCCGAACGAGGGCAGCCACTATAGTTAAAAGCGCCTCACTAGGTCTGAGGTACGGATCAGATGCTGAGCGTCCAAAAATGTCACATGCGAACAAAGGTTAACAAAGACAACAGAAGAAAAAGGGGTAAGATTCCCTAGTGAGGAAATGGCACTCCAGATCGCCTCAATTGTGCCTCACAAGATTGGTTTGAAAATCCTTTAAAAATACCGCACACATATATATACCGTATAATCTAATCACTAGATACATAGTATATTTTTCCAAAATTTGTTTTACCAAAACGTTTGCATCATAACATAAAACATGCATTCAGACTGTGTGTGTGTATATATATATATATATATATATTTGTGCATTCATAGTACGAGTCCAAAACAAAGTATTAGCAGTGTGAACTCCACCACCTGACTGCTCAATAAATGCGTATATTTGGCCGGATATATGATCACCTCAAACCCTGGTGACTAGGGCCATAACATACAATGATATATCAATGGCTACATACTCCGTAGTAGAGTGTCCCTATATCAGTGTGATACATACATAGCATTTCACAACAATTCATGCAACATATTATCCATTATTCCATCATTTAAAAAATACTCTTGTATATATATATATATATATATATATATATATATATATATATATATACTTTATTTTTCATAGCAAAATGTTGGTTAATAATAATCATATATCCAGATTATTAATTAATCCAATAATTATTAGTCCAAATTTCATGTCAAAGCTCGACATATGAAAATAATATACTCAATTTTGAAAGACACAGCCTATGTGTCTGAAGCTGTCATTTCACTCACATGATATCCAAAGCTGCGAATCCAGTCAAATACCACTCGTGGGTGACTGCTCCTCCTGCAAGTACACGGAGCTGTAAAAAAATTAGGCATAACAGATATCAAAATGTGGTACTGTAACGATACCAATGCATGGTATGGAAATGCAGATGCTGGCCCACGAAGTCATTGAAAATATACGTCGGGAGTGAATCCATCGTCCTCGACCCAAAATATACCATATACGTAAAATTACAGTTTGGTCCCCGACTAGTATAAAATTACATTTTAGTATCCGAGACCCGACAAATAACAAAACAGTCCCCAATGACTGCTGGGATTATCGACTAACCATCCATAAGTCAGGATCCCCAAATTCTATCTCGAACTCCTAGAAATCGTGATTTAATGACGGACTTGTAAAATTACAAGTCAGCCCCTATGTTTCAAAAATTAGAAGTCTATACCTAAATTATCCAAATTTACAAATTTGGCCATGACAAAAAAATATTTGCAAAAATACCCCATCGCGACCACAAATATTTGCAAAAACGCCCAAACTTTGTTCCGCTCGACACCCAGTGAAATTGAACATATATCCCGACTCTAATCGACCCCCTGAGCATGAATCTAACCTCAAATTTCACAAATAACCTCCCAATCATTCAAAAATTATCAAAATCCAAACTAAACCCTAGTTCATTCAAATGATCACCAAATCAATCGATTCAAAGCTTGAATCGCTCATATAAGTCCCTTCTAACCTATTCTAGCATAATCTAACATCAATACATCAGAAATCATCTTAAAAATGTAACTCTAGAAAAATTCGGCCAAAACACATTTCATGAATTTAATACATGAAAATGAGTTATTAACCAAGAAAATATGTTAATCTTACCTCAGAAATGGGTTAGGAACATTGGGAGAACAATGTGAGAGCGTTTCAAACTGATTGGGTGAGAATTGGAGTGAAAAATGACAGAAATAGTCGGGTAACAGACGTTTTAAGAGCAGCAGATCAAAACGCACCGTTTAGACGATTTCAAAGGCAACGTACGTCATACTCAATGACAACATACGTTGTGATGGCGCACAATGTACGTTGTACCTCACAGCATATGTCATGAAGCATCCAGTAGTCACGGATTTGAGAAAACACAACTCAACGCACATCTTACCATGGCAACGTACGTTGATCATCCTCGTATCCCAAATACTGTACGTCGTACCTCTACAATGTACGTCATGCTATTTTCCAAATAACGTACGTCTTCCTCACTTGACAACGTACGTCACACACACGTTATTCACTCTCAAATCATATACTCGACATATCACATTTCCCAATGCGCATCGGACCTCACATGATCAAATCGAACTTAGATAGAAAGCTACAGTTGTAATATCTCGTACTTTTCAATTATGATCCCTGTAGTTTTCGAATATGACATGGAGGACTTTTGGGAATACCAGTGAATGGTGTATGATGTTTATGATGAAATCATGTCAGGTTGGATGTTGTTAAGTGTTGGAAATGATTCTGGACGAGTTCGGTAACAAGATAAGTCAAGAAAGGAGAAACAAGGCAGCCAATGCACGTAGGTACAAGGATAACGCACATAAAGGAACTCTAACGTACGTAAGCTTTAGGCTAACGTACGTTAGGCACTGTTTTTGCAACATACGTGTTTTCAACGATTGACGTATGTGTGCTGGATTTCCATGATGATTCACGTACGTGAGATGAACAGTGATTTTGATCCCCGATAACGTACGTGAGATGTCCATACACGTACGTAAGGGTGCCCTAATGTACGTGAGACATAGATTGACGTACGTGAGGTGTGTTTCAGACGCCTTTAAAGTGTTCAACAAACCCGAGTTTTTTATTTACATCTCTTCTCATTCACTCAAAACTCTCCCAAATCGTCTGGGATTTCGGAGTTTGTTTCGTCCATCATCCATAACCATTTTAAGAGGTAATATTACATCTCTTTCTTGGATTTAACATCTCTTTCATACATTAATCCATCAAATATATTTTGGCCAAATGGGTCTAGGTTTCGAATTTTTGAATGATTCTGAGTTAATGGATACTAAGGGTTGTTAGATTAGAGTTCATTGAGGTTAAAAGAACATGTATCAAGCCTTGAATATACATATTTGATGAGTTGTTGTGTGAGCTAGGATTTGGTTTGGATTTTGCCAATTTGAGAAAAATCTGTTGATTGTTTGTGTAATCTGAGTTCAAATTCGTGTTCAGGAGACGAATTTGAGTGAAAATGCGCTCCTGATTTTATAGGGTAGCGAGCGGAATGCAATTATGACGTTTTCGTAAATATTTTCTCGACGCGGCAAAATTAGGACGTTTTTGCAAATACTTTCTGACGTAGATAGAATTGTGAATTTTAGAGACTTTGAGGATAAAATATGATTTTTGGGATCGTAGGGATTGACTTGTAATTTTTACGAGGCTAAGATAAATTCAAGTTTTCTGATAGTTCGGTGCCGAATTTGGAGATTCTGACTTATGAATTGCGAGTCAGTAATCCTAAGATACCTCGAACATAGTTTCATGAATTGTTGAGTCTCAGGGACTAAAACGTAATTTTACATCGATCGGGGACTAAACTGTAATTTTACGTAGATTTTGGATTTTGACTTGAAAGTGATAGATTCACTTTCGGATTATATTTTGGGCGAACTTGAGAGTCTGCATTTGCATATCATACATTGGGTATTTGCCACAGTATCGCATTGTGATACTTATGATGTGTTATGTGTACAACTTTCTGTCCTTGCCACCGACAAGTGGGACTTGACTGGTGCTTTGGCTTGGATTGCCAGGTGAGTGAATAGCAGCGTCAGACACATTGGTTGTGTCTCGAACTCTATTTACTTGCTTTTGATGTGTTGGATATATGTATCCAAAATGACTAATCTAAAGGATTGGTTGAGATAAAAATGGTTATTTGTGTAATAATCGGTTTTGGATTTGAAATGATATATATGTATTATATATCTTTGATATGATTTTAGATGTTGGATTGCATGATATGATTTTGTACTATACGATAGTACGTTTTGGTTTTCGATAGGGGACACATGTGCTATTAGATATGTAGCCTTTGGTATATCAATGTCTGATAAAGCCCAGCTACCAGGGTTGTCGGTAGCCATGTTGTCCTGATCCGGCACATGATCTGTTATGGTGGAGGCGAGTCCTCATCGCGATGGCTCGTCCATAAATTTCGTGATAGTTGGCAGAGTCCATATCACGCATGTTTAGTCCCATATCGTCTGTATATGTTTTGACATGAAAATAATGATTTAAAATCTTAAATTATTTTAATACGCCTTTGTGCATGTTGTGTGTTGTGATTGCAAATGGTTTCGAAATGGATTTTCGAAATGCTATTATTGTATAGCTTGTATATTTATATATACTATTGAATACTACTTGTGGTATTTGTGAACTGTTTTCAAAACAAACTCTGTGAGGCACATATGAGGCGCTCTGGAGTGTTATTCCTCACTGAGATTCACCCCGTTTTATTTTCTGTTGTGGATGATTCTATCTTCCAGGTGCACAGATTTTGGCTTCGGCGTTTATTCCGCATCTTGGACACCCGTGAGGAGACGTTTTGGTTAGTAATGTCTATTGTTCGGCTTCTTTTATTTTGTAGAGCTCCGTACCATATTAATTTGGGGTGTTGGATTGTATGCATACTCTGATATATTTATTGTATTTGGTTTTACCAGAGTATATGATTTGTATACGTTTGGTTTATATTTTTATATATTGAGTTATATATAAACTGTTTAAAACTATAAAAATGTTTTTCCAATAAATATTTTGAAAATTAAATGATGGGTAG
Organism: Flueggea neowawraea; assembly: GCA_948243855.1. Taxonomy (NCBI): domain Eukaryota; kingdom Viridiplantae; phylum Streptophyta; class Magnoliopsida; order Malpighiales; family Phyllanthaceae; genus Flueggea; species Flueggea neowawraea. The sequence goes on along the minus strand of CAODLS012438462.1, from coordinate 33 downwards.
AAATTCTGAATCTCTGGAAGGCTTGTGCGGGAT
>CAODLS012438243.1:0-16840 GCA_948243855.1 Flueggea neowawraea | reverse complement strand
TCAAGTCACGTACTTGATGGCATAAGAAAGAATAAACTATTCATGGAGTTTTATCTTCATAAAACATATTATATTTCATAGAAATGAAATGCCTCTTTATTAAATAATCGAATGACAATGTTCATCAATGATTGGACTAGGGCACAATTCTAAAACCAAAAATGACACGCATGCCGTATTTGAAATACGCACCTTCAGCCAAAATATTACAACCAATAAAAAGCCAATCACATAAGTTCTATTGGGCAATGTCATGCACCATGCATATTGAATCACCATTCAAAACTTAATCACATTATAAACAAACATCATGCAATTATTCAAATAATTACATTGATTAAACGTTGGATGTGTAAAGCGGTTTCACAATCCGGTTGCGAGAGAGATTTTAATTCGCATTGCTTATGAAATGAGTTGCTAATTTTAAAACTCTAACTTGTATTAATTTCATTAATACTTGGATCTTATAATCAAATCCATTGTTTTCAATGTCATTACAAAATCACATATATAAAAATGCTAAACGGCTTTCTGAGTGAATCCTAACATTAAACAATATTCGGCCTTAACATATATATATAATTCCCAATTTTATCTTGCTAAATTAACCCTATATCATATCATAAGATTCAGAAATAATAACAACAATATAACATAAGGCCGAATCACAACAAGCATTCAACAATATCGTACAGAAAAAAAATTAGTTATGTCGATAATGCAAGTGACTCTAATACCACTGTTAGAATTTGTAACTAAAATATGACATTCATATAGAGGATAATGCAAAAAAAATAAAAAAAAAATTATCCTAGAATTTCACCAAGGATCCATGCATATCGACATAAACAATTAGAGTTAGGGTTTTACCTTAAAACCAAAGCTTGATTGTATGAACGAGTAAATTGTTGATGTAGCTTTTAGTGTTAAAGATGAACCACAAATTCTCACATTGCTTTTGCGCTAGCGTGTCTAAATGTATCCACACTAATGAACCTCCTTGGATTGGTGGAGCATACTAGCACTTAGAATCTCTATTCTAATTCTCAAAAATAATTTCCTCTGTTTGTGACACTCACAAATTCAGCCAAGCAATAAAGAATATGACAACGGTGTGCTTCTATTTATAGGCATATGAAAAAACCTAAATAGGTGCACTAGGGTTAGCCAAAAACCCTCTCCTTGTCCCTCAGGAATTCGACCAACCCTAATCAAGGAAGAGTGTGCCGAATTTCTTCCTTGATTAGGAAGAGTGTGCCGAATTCCTCTTAGGCCATCTAGGGTTTGCCTCTTCCTGTCACACAAGAACATATGATTGCTAATTAATTAAGTATACTAATTATGGTGTGCCTCTTCTTGTCAAACAAGAATAAGAACTCCTAGAAACTAGGAGTGGTGGTCGAATTTCTCCTAGGGTTTTATTATGTTATCATGCTTTTAATTATATGATACGTTATCATCAAATAAATCACACTATTATTAATATCTATGGGCCGAATTTATGTCGAACATAAATAAACCCAAAACAATATTAATAAGTGAATTAAATTAAAAGGCCATTACACTAATGTCTTATATCTTATATCATAAATAAGATATAAATTATAAAACCCTGAATTATTAATAATTAATAAAATTTATTATCCTAATAATTCATCTACCAAGTGAGAGAAAATTTGTAATTCAATCCAATTCGTTTTAGTGTGTGACCCAAAGGACCTACTCGAAATTGGCAATGGGCATCGTCCCAAACACTTAAGCCTAAAGTCCATAAGCGGTATCGACTAAGACATTATGACAACCCAAAATCGAGTGGCATCAGTCATCCGAGCTAACCTTTCACAGTTTGATATTTAGTCCTTTTGTCTCACGATATCTATATTAAGCATAAGGTATGATCACATGTCAACCTTACATTGATTAATGCATTTATTGATCCCAAGTAGATTGATATGACAAATGACATTGATAATCCTTATCAATTCATTTGAGTATGCATACATTTCATAAATCCTACTCATCAGGTGACCTAAAGATATCACCCTTCATAAGAGGAAAAAATATGTCGCTCTTACTATCAATCCTTTACAAGATTCATGACATATCCAATCATAGCTTTTTTGGTTACCCTGTTACAGATAACGTTTGACTAAGTCAAAATATGTGATTCCTCATGTAGGAGTCGATAGTGAGTTTCAGTCAGAGGACTCAAACATCACCACTGTATGAAAGCTACTTGTGACATTGATCCATGAAGTGCTTTCATAGCGGGTCAGTCCAATACATCTTCCCTAACATGTATCTATGTTCTAAGTGATATATCATATCCATAATTAGTAAAACGTGATCATCCTCTTAGCAACATACTAACCTTGGTTTGTTATCATTCCTATGATAACAATCGATTATAGACGTTTAGAATAGTATCCTTTTACCTTATGGTTTTACTATCAAGTCACACTCGATGTCATAAGGAAAAATAAACTATTCTTGGATGTTTTATTGTCATAAACAATATAATATTTCATAAATATGAAATGAAATGCATTTTTATTAAATAATAATTGTAATGACAATGTATATCAATGATTGAACTATGGCACTAAACTAACATGAAGTGCATCCGAACTGATAATGGTGGTGAATATTGTGGACCTTTTGACACTTACTGTAAAGAGCAGGGCATTAAGCATCAGATGGTACCCCCTAAGACTCTTGAGTTGAACGACTTGGTAGAAAGGATGAACAAGACTTTGGTGGATAAAGTCAGATGTCTACTCTTAGATGCAAAATTGCCTAAAAATTATTGGGTAAGGCTCTATACATTGCTGCAGATGTTATTAATCTAACCCCCATTGTTGCTTTGCAGACTAATGTTCCTGATAGAGTGTGGTATGGTAGAGAAGTTACCTATGATCACTTATGAGTTTTTGGCTTCAAACGCTTTGTACATGTGCCTAAGGATGAATGATCTAAACTTGATGGCAAGACAAGACAGTGTATTTTCATTGGGTATGGCCACGATGAGTTTGATTATCGGTGTTATGATCCAGTTGACAAGAAGCTTGTTAGAAGTCGTGATGTGTATTTTTTGAAGATCAAAACATTTAAAACATTAACAAGGAAGAGAAGTTAGAGTCATAAGCTAGTGGTGGCTTGATTGATTTGGATCATACTCTAGTAAATAAGCCTAATGCAGTTGATATTGACAATCCAAATGTTGTGCAAGGTGAAGCTCGAGATAAGGGTGAGCATGAAGCTGCAGAAGCAGATGCTCTAGTTGAACAACTTGAAGATGCACTTAGGCGGTCCATCAGAGACCGAAGGCCTTCTACTCAGTATTCAACTACTGAGTGCACACTTCTGACAGATGGGGATGAACACCAATGTTATCATGAGGTTATGGAGAGTGAGAAAAAGGCAAAATGGACTGCAACTATGAAATATGAAATGCAATATTTGCTTAACAATCATACTTATAAGCTTGTGAAGCTGCCTGGAGGAAGAAAGGCTTTAAAGAATCAATGGCATTTTAAAATAAAGCCTGAAGGAAAATTCAAAGCTAGCCTGGTTGTTAAAGGCTTTGGTTAGCGAAAGGGTGTTGACTTTGAAGAGATTTTTCCACCAATGGTCAAGATGTCTTCTATTTGAGTTACGTAGGATTTGGCTGCTAGTCTTGATTTAGAGATTGACCATATGGATATGAAGACAACTTTCCTTCATGGTGATTTGAAGGAAGAAATGTATATGGAACAACCTGAAGGGTTTGTTGTGAAAGGAAAAGAAGATTATGCGTGCAAGTTAAAGAAGAGCTTGTTTGGCTTGAATATGTTATGATATAATAATTTTGAGCCTATTGTGGTTCAACAAGGCAATAAGAAGACTACTTCAAATCATTTTTTTTTGTAGAGGTTTTCTGATAATGAATTTGTCATTCTGTTGCTTTATATTAATGATATGTTTATTGTAGGTTCTATTGCATCCTGAATGTACAGTTTGAAGAAAGAGTTGAGTAATTGCTTTGCAATGAAATATTTGGGCCAACAAAGCATATGCTTACGATAAGAATTATCCATGACAGGAAATGTAAGAAATTATGGATTTTTATAGAAAAATATATTGAGAAGGTACTTCAGCGGTTCAACATTGATAAGGCTAAAGCTGTAAGTACACCCCTTTGCTACATCTTTTAAATTGAGTGTTAATCAGTCTCCTTCTAATGAGAAAGAGAAGAAATGCATGCAAAAGGTTTCATATGCATCTAAAGTTGGAATTTTGATGTATGCAATGGTCTGCACTAGACCCGATATAGCTCATGCAATTTGCATTGTGAGTAGCTTTTTTTCTAACCCAGGAAAGAGCATTGGGAAGTAATCGAGTGCATTTTGAGATATTTTCGAGGCACTTCTAGTTTGAAACTTTGCTTTGCGAGTGAAAACCCTATTGTTGTAGGCTATACTGGTTCTGATTGTGCTGGAGATTTAGATTTGACAAAATCTACTTCTGGGTATTTGATCACTTTTGTAGGTGGAGTTGTGGCATAGCAATCAAGACTGTAGAAGTGTGTTACACTGTCCACTACTAAGGCCAAGTTTATTGCTACTATAGAAGGTAGCAAAGAGTTGTGTTGTTTTGTAATAGTCAATGTTATTCACCTTAGTAAGAATCCTACTTTTCATGGTCGATCAAAACATATTAATATGAGGTATCATTAGATTCGCAAAGCTTTGGATTCTAAGCAATTTGAACTTGAAAAGGTTCATACTGAGGATAATGGGCCTGATATGTGTAGTAAGGCACTACCTAAATTGATGTTTGAAGCATGTCATTTGGTTTTCGGGTTGGCAAACTTCTCCACAAAGACTGGAGAGGGAGAATTGTTAGACTTTTAAGTCCCTTCCTATATGGAGAAAATGAAAATTTTGACAGGTCCAATATGTGACAAGCCCATTTGGGTTTATTTATATGTTTCCAATAGCCACATGTGTCAATTGAGTGTCATTTGTGCATCCACCACACAAAAACAAAAGAGAGAGATTCTGCTAGAGGTGCAAGCACGTCCAGCCTTTTGTAATAGACGATTGGAGGTCCTTTTGAGGTCTAATTGTTCTGATTTTTGGTGGGTTTGTTCGTCTATGTGTTTTCTATAATATGAACAGTGGAGAGCAGATTTTAAAGGTTGTTTTGTGAGTTAGAGTGTCGAGAACAAACACTATATGGGTTGGTAATCAGCACTGACGAGTTTGATCAAACACAACGATTTAAAGGGTTTTTGTGGTCTGATTGAGCTGATTTTTTGTCCATATTTGAAGGACATTTGGAAATTTGTTTTGAACAGTGGGGATTGGCTTTTGAGTTCTGGAAGGTCATCGTCTATTGGTAGGACCGGCGCTCTTTGTTAGTTCTCTTTGCACTCTTCTTGTTACTTTTGTTGTTATGAGTTGTAGTTGCATTTATGATTGCTTGAGGCACTTTTTGGCATGTTTTGCTCCTTTAATCATTATTAAATTATAGTGGTGTCTTTTATTTGGTCCGGAAAGAGCTCTCATAATTTTTATCCTTCAATTTGGAAGAGTTTTTCACGTTAAAACTTGTCGTATTGTTCTTTGTGTGATTGTTGTGGTTAATTTGCGTTTTGGACTATCTATATTTGCTCCTCTTATTCAATCAAGTGGGAAAATAATTCCTAAAATTAATTTTGGCATTTTTGTGTTGCCTCCCTTTCCCAACAAATCCTTGTCTTGGAACCTCTTGTTCCCTTCCTATTTGAGCTCATATGCTTGGTTCGACTCACCACCACCGCCTTAGAAGGACAAGCATCCCACTGTAACATCATAATAATTATCAGAGTAAGATCCTATCACCGTGCATCAATCAAAAACAACTCTACTTTGGTACCAAAATCTATCACATTGCCACTGGGTCAACTATCGATTTTAAATAAGGGAGAGGAAGATACAAAAAATGAGGATTTTAAATGCCCACTCAATTTTTCTCTTGATTTTTGTGCTTTTTAGCTAACCGAGTCAAAAGAGTTACTTCTCTCGCTCGTGGCGCGAAACAAAAGTTTTGTTGCTACAACTTTGACTTTCCTAGCCGCTAACCATAAATGTCTCACTAATAGCTTCGAATTATGATTTCTCACTGAGAGTTTGTAGCTAACACGACATTTTTCTTGTAGCGAGACCAATACATACACCAAGTTTAGAAATTTATCAAAAATCATAGGAATTGAATTACGAAAGCTATTTTTTATGTGTGGGAAGCTTAAGATGTTTTTTTTAATTGAATTTACTGTGACTTAAATTGAATTCTATAAATTCAAATAATATATAAAATAAGACAAACTATTCAGTAAGGTTCATTGTGGTTGAACTGAAATGCCAGTGATAAGAATTGTTTGGTCATATTTTATGTGGGAAGGACAATTCAGAAAATATAATTTAAAATAAAATTAAGACAGTTAATATGGTGCTTCATAAATTGAAATGGGATGGGAGACCAACTTGAGAAATAAAACTATTAATTTTAAAACAGAGAAACCAATAAAATTAGAGAGACTAATTACACAAGAAATTTTGATTTAAAGACTGATCTAGAAATTTAAAGCATAATTGAGAATTGGATAGAAAATTAAACATAAGACTGAAATGAGCCAGTTATACACTGAGTTACAATATGATTTCATATGTCGAATGGAGTTACAAAGTAAAATTTTGATATTATCATTTTTTTTAATGAAATGTGGGAGGGGTAGGAGACAATGATGCATCAGGATAGCCCAACTAAGTTGGCACCCCAATAGCATCGAGCTTGTCAGCTCCAAAATATTATTCAAAGAAATAAAAAAGTCATTACACCAAAAATAACAAAATAGAGGCTATGAAAATCGATAGCACTCCTTGGAACAGACAACATCAGACGACCTTTATAAGTAACGTGCAGGCCGACGAGGCAGCCTCCTACAGGGTCTTGGTCGATATTTAGCCTTCCCGTCAAAGTGTTTTGTGGCTTTGTCAGACAAAATCCACTCCTCCTCCTCCTCCTCAGCCACATCAGCCCAATAAGTTGGCATCGTATCCCCCCTGTCTGCCACAGTGATATCTACACTAAGCTAAATAGCATCCACATAAACCGACCCTTTTTCAGATCTGCAAAGATCCCCAGTATTACCTAATGGAATCACAACATTCCTTCAAACCCCAAAAAGTTGTCCGCTTTTCCTTCAAGTCATGCACCCTCCATGGTGTTTCCCCATGCAACAACACAATCCGACCTATCAAAGCATTGTGACAGATATTGAGTCTCTCCGCATAAGCTGCCTCATTTATTTTAATTGAATCATATCCTCCTCTGTTTTTTTGGTGCAATCGAGGCAAATGGTAAGATGGGGTTTGCACCCTTGACAACCGAGACAAATGACATAGCAGGCTGAGGTGGAGTTAGTGAGAGTGGTGTGTGAAGAGGAGCCTTCACATGGACATCTTGAGCCCTGGGAGGAGTAGAAAGGTTCATCGGTTGATGCGTGGGTTTCGGCTTGGAGAACATCTCGACGACGCAGACAAAACAATCTTGATTAGGAGAAGTGGGCTACTGGCTAGAAGGCTTCTAGTCGAAATGATGTTGGACTGAAGGCAGATGGGTTGCAAGGTCGACAGTAGCCGAAAGTGCAGTTGCATGCTTCACAGGCTGCTGGGTTGGTTTCGGCTTAGAGAACAACTCAGAGATACCGATGTAACAGTCCAGATTAGAAGAAGGTGGCCGCTTGGGAGGCTGCTGAGACTGAGACCCAGCCATGGCCGGAGGTGGAAACAGGCCACGAACGGCTGGAGAGGGGCTTCTGAAAAAGACAAAGATCTCGGGTTACCGCCGGCCCATCTTTCAATTAAACAAAAACAACAATATGCTTAAATTTTTTTTATATTATCGTAATTTTGAGATAGTTTCTAAAATGTGAACCAATAAATTGGAAAATGAAGTTGAAATCAATATTAATATTGTTTTAAAAATGAATGGTATAGGAATGAGAAATCCATTAGAATTGAATTATGGATTAGAAAGCTGGGAACAAAGTGGAATTTAGAGATTTTGGGGGAAGCAACATGTGAGTAAATTATATAAAGTCTTATGATTGAGCAAATTATCATACATTGAGCTCAGTTTTTTACATATATAAACAACCTTATTTGGCTACAAAATAATAGCTATATAGTTATATGAGGATAATAAAACTAATGCTACACATTTATCCTAACACCCCTATGCTAGCTCTTACTCATTGAAGATGATAACATAAGCTTTTGTAGTCCATAAGTGTTGAAATTGACAAAGAGTAATTGACTTATTCGAAACATCTGCAATTTCAAAATTATTGGCAATCGTCGAAGAGTAAGTTCCCAGTGCAGTAGATCCAAGATATGTTGTGTGAAAAGTAGACGATGGATTGGGATTGGGCTTGCATTCCAGGAAAAATATTGGTCTTTGCTAGAATCTCTAATTTTTAATTTAGATTATAAGATGCACATATTGATTCCACCAAGGCTTAGACAAAACTTGTCCCCAATACGTCGTAGAGAAAGATGAGAATGAAAACGTTGTGAGATCCAACACATTCACTAAACAATGATATATCATCTTTGGAGTTGAGACAACTTAACCAAACTTGTAGTGTTTGTTTAAGGCTGTAGAGGAATGATGAAGTTTGCAAATATGATAAGGTTGGTTAAGATCAACCAATCCTTGTGGTTGGACAATGTAGACTTCTTCAATTATGCAAGAATGCATTAGAAATATTCGATTTTCAAAAGGGAAAGTTTTATGTCATTGATATAGAAAAGACAATTTAAATAATTATAGCCTTAATAACATGGTTGAAGGTGTCTGAAGAGTCTATGCCTAAACACTAATTAATACCTTGGTGATGGGTGTCAAAACCAGCAAATTTAAATCCTACTTGGAGCCTACAATAAACAATGTTTGAAGACAATGGCAAGCAGGGTCGAATCCATAGAGACTGGTAAAAATTCTATCGAATTGCAAAAAGAACAATTAAAGTAAAAATATCATTTGATTAAAATCATGCAAACAGAGCAATCAAATGAAGCAATTAAATATATTAAGAACACAAAATTATTAATGAAGAAATCAATATGACAAAAGCCTACCCAAGGTACATCTCCATCTCACTTTGATAATCGATCACGGGTAACAAAAGATAAATCAGTATTGTTCATACAAGCATGTTATAGTTACAGGTGACGCATTTAGTAACCAATTGTTACTTACTGTTTCGGTAGTTTCGGGATGCCCTGCAAACTAATTCCTAACCAATAAACAACCCCCAGGATGCCCTACAAGGTTCCATTTATTAGCAGTACTAAGAACTATAAAGACTATATCCAAGCCAATAAACTCGGAAGTCGTAGTTCATTCAAGCAAGATTATTCTATTCTGCTAATGATAGTCGAAGCCTATTATCACAACATCAGCATTAACTTATCACTTGTGCTGCACACATAAGCATGGATCTATGAATCTAAGTGGTTATTGTTATTCTATTAACTAATTCGATTTGCCATCATCAATTTAATTAACAGAATAATAAACATTCAAGTACAAAAATAGAATAAATTTATAAACAGTAAAGAACTGAAACTCATGATTAATTAAAGATTGACTTTGATTGTACCTTGACTGAAAAATAGTTTAGCAACACATAATTGAAAGAAGAATACAAAAACAATAAGGTGATTGTTTTTCACATAAAAGTGCAGAAGAAGAAAAATAAAGTGGTGGCTACAATTTTTATAATGTAGCCCACTTAAACCTAATCGAAAATTGTTCTTAAAAGTTCCAAAAATAGCCTTCCTAAAATTTATCTTCAGTTGGTCACTTTTTTGTTTGTTCCAGCGGTTAAAAAAGCGTGTTTTAGCACCAGACGCTTGTCTTGAGGTCGACACCGTTATGTCTAAGCCTTGCAATGACTCTCAAAATCCAATCTTTACTCAGAACGACTCCAAATCCATCCTTTTTCAGTAAATCAGCCCCTAGACACAATTAAACACAAAATAACATTAAAACACAGAAATATGAATGATAGTGTATGCAAAACAATAATAAAATGCTAATGCAAACATGCGCAAAATGAACACTACCACTTAAGGAAAAGCCTTTAATTGTATAGTTGATTGGCTCCATTTGACGTACTTCTGATGCAATGAATCCTTTTATTGCCTATAACTTTCTAGTCAACAGTTCTTTGTTTGAAAGCAAGGCATTGATCTATTCTTGCATGGCATTTCTACACTCAACAAGTTTGATAGCTTGTGTAAATGTGTATGGTTCAATGTCGTAAAAGTTAATAGGATTTAGTTTTAAAGTATAGATATTGCCTTGTCCATGAGATAGGGTTGAAGAAATTAATTGGATAGACTATGTTTAGGAGGATCATGTTAAGTAGTGCATGTATTGGGTAACAAGTATAGAAAACACAATGAAATTTTAAAATTTTGCAAGCTATCCATTGCTAAAATCCATGCAAATAATCAATACATATAACAACGAGGATGCTTCCCTTGTAAAATTGAAGCTGAAAACCAAAGATGATGACAAATGAAGTTGACCAATATGTGATTAGGGCAACCAGCATCATATCACCAAAAAATGATGCCTCTACAAAGATAACAATTCATGTATCTCCATATAATCGTATTGCTAGTACATATATTTAGATATTGTACTCATTTTTAACACATATTTTTTGTCTATTTTAATTTATATATATTCCTTGTTACTAATTATTTTTAAGTTAAAACATGACCCTCCATGTGGCATTTTTTGGATATACCACTTAGAACAAGAAATGAGATCTGTGAGGGTTAGAGTTAGTGAAGAAAGGAAAGGATTGAAATTTATTTTGTTTTGAGTGGATGTGTGTGTTGAGTTTGGTTTTGATGATGATGAATGTAAATCATCCATAAAAATGGTGCAGAAGTGCAGACTCTATGATTTATGGCATCAATGCACCTTTAGGAGGATCAGTGCACGTTGTAGTATGAGATATTGGATGTTATGGGCATAAAATGTCATGCAATGCACGTTGAACAGATGTAACATGCACAAAAGACAATACAAAGCGCATAGATGTGTTGTATCAGAGAAGTAGAAAGCTATAGGATTTCTCTATGTGTTGACTTCGGTTTTGATGATGATGTGTACAAACATCCATGAAAGAAGTGCAAAGTTGCACAACTTGTGATTTGTGGCATCAATGCACATTTAAGAGGCTTTGTGCACATTGCATACTTTTAGTATGAAATATTGGATGCACATAACATTGGATGCTATGTGCCTAATACATCATTTCGTGCACGTGGAAATGTTGTATCAGAGAAGCAGAATGTTCCAGGATTTCACTATACTCATGGAAGAGCATACATTGCACGTCGACTCAATGGAACGCTCATAAAAGGCGTGTTATGCGCGTAGACAAGCTTGTGATACAAACTGGATAGAGCTAAACAAAAGACATATTCACGTGTTATCCATGTGAAATGTGCATTGAAGAGCAAAGGTGTGATCTTTGAACTGAAGGCTCTATGCATGTAGAAGGTCATACAACGCACGTAGATGAGTTGCAAATGAGCTGGACTATCTGAAATATCCAATTCGCTCCTCAGGAATTTGAATCTGAATATTCTCTGACATAGTCACATGATGATTCAGAGATGTGATTTTGGAGGAACGTCTATGCACGTAATACATGGTGTCACGCACGTGGAAGACAGTCTGGGCAAAGTTGGATATTCTGGAATTCTTGCAATGCATGTGGAACAACATACAATACGCACAAAATAGATGAGTTATGCACACAGAAGGCGATCAATGCCCGTAGTAGCCACCTGGTATCAAATCAATTCAAGCATGGCTACTGGACTTAATATTGTGCACGTAGAAGGACATTGGCGTGCGTACTACTCTGATGAAATCATGTACTATACACGTAGTGCCTATAGTACACACGTAACACTGGTGACTTCAATACTAGACAGAAATTTCTATTCTCTCACAACAACTACTTTAAGGCTTCAACCGGTTATATTCTTTCAAGTGGCTATATAAAGATATCCCAGATCAAAGAAGAGACAATAAAGTCATTTGCTATACTTTGCAATTATTGTTTCTCTCTTCTCTACCTTTCTAACCCATTTTGAGCTATTTATTTGTTATCATATTTATGGGTTTGTATGAACTTAAAGTTTCTATTTCTTAGGGTGATTTTGTAACATGATAGGTTGTTTACTTAGGGTAGATAGGTTTTCTTGTTGTGCCTTAGAAAAAACAAGATTGAATGCTAGTGAGCCTTGGCAAACTAGAGTTTTGATTTCCTAGCTGAGCCTGCAAAAACTAGATGTTTGGTTTTCTTGTTGAGCTCGCAAAAATAAGGTGTAACAGTTTGCTTGTTGATCCCACAAAAACAAGTGTTGTAAATAGTTTCCCTCCACCCAAAATTGAGGAGATAGTGTATTGAAATTCTTGAGTGGATCTCAATGAGTGGATGTAGGTCAAGAGGACCAAATCACTATAAATCAAGGCTTTGTTTTCTATCCCCCTACTCTATTTACTTTGACTTATATTGTGTGGATTGGTGTTTTATATCTTCCACGTTTATACTTTTATTTTGGTTTGAAAAGAATTTTTTTCATTTATTTTATTTTGTATAAGATTTTTAACAAAGTTTTCAAAATCTTTAAAACTCCAATTCATCCCTTCTTGGAGTGCCACTCCTATTGGGACCGAATCTTTTCACTATGCACGTTGAAGAAGTCCAATGCACATAGGTCTATTACAAATCTCTCTTGTCTGCAAATACAAGTGTACTACGTGCACAAAATATGGATTAATGCATGCAGACGAGTTTTCGATAACAGCTCGAGAGAGTTGAAGACAAATAAGAGAAACGTGGATGTCTTTTGAAGTGCATGTTGAAGATTAAAGGTGTGATCTTTGAAGAAATGGCTCTACACACGAAGAAGACATTGCTACGCACCTAGATGAGCAGCATATGCGGACAAATTCAAGACGGTCCTCGGGATTTGAATTTCTTTTATTCTCTGACACAGTCACGTGAAAAATCAAAGGTGTGATCTTGGAGAAATGACTACCCATATAGTACAAAGTGCAATGCACGTCGCACAACGTATGGGTGAAATTGCACATTCTGGAAGTCAATGCAAAGAATGTAGATAAGTTACCTATGCATGTAGAAGGGTCACAAGGCATGTAGACGCCAATCTATCCAAGTCAGTAATTACTGAGTTCAAATAAATGCATGTATAAGGAACATCAAAACGCATAGAACTCAGTTAGAACAAGGTATTGCGCACGCATTAGGTTGCTATGCACTTGGTAAAGTGCGATGTCATTACTGGAAAAAATTTCTATTTGTTTTAGAATGGCTACTTCGAGGCTCCAACAACTATATTCTTACAAGTGGATACAAATAGACGTCCTAGAGCAGAAGAAAAAAAGAGAGACCTTTGCTAAGACTTGCTATTTATTTTCTCTCTTAATTCTACCTTTCTAACCCATTTGAGTTATTTATGTGCAATATTATTTCTGGGTTGGTGTGAGCTTAAATCTGTTATACTCTTGGGTTGATTTGTATCAAGCAAGATTGTTTGTTTAGGTTAGATAGGTTTTCTTGTTGTGTCTTAGAAAAACAAGAGTGGTTGCTAGTGAGCCTTAGAAAAATAAAGGTTTAGTTTCCTAGTTGAGCCCATAAAAACTAGAGGTTTTGGTTTGCCTCAGTTTTGATATTTTTAACAAAATATGTGAAAAAGTTAAGCAATACACGTTGTAGCCAATGTTAAGCACATTGCAGTATGATCAACGCACGTTTCATCCACTACAAGTCACGTTGATCATACCAAAGGAATTCTGGGTTTTCCAGTTGAGGTACAAGTCGCGCAACATAAGATACAAGTCACGTTGTAGAGTCTACAAGTCACGTTATATGGATAAGCTGCTCTCGGCATGAATTGCACTTATCTACAAGTCACGTTGTAGAGTCTACAAGTCACGCTATATGGATGAGGTGCTCTCGACATTAATTGTACTTGTGTACAAGTCATGTTGTAGACTATAAAGGTCACGTTGATGAGAATGAGCATCAGACTTGAAGTCAACTTGCAAATAATGGAAATATACGTTACATTCTTCTTTAAGTCACATTGTGAGCAAAGGAGTCAGCTTTGAAAGCATTCCTCAACTCACGTTGCAAGTAAATACAAGTCACGTTGAAGTGGGTGATGTCAACATCTGACAAGTTGATGCCTCGGGATTCAAATTTGAATATTCTCTGACACCTGATGGAATCACGTGATAGAATCAAAGGAGCGATCATTGGAAATCGATAACGCACGTTGAAGGATGAAGTGCCATATGCAACACACACTAAGGCATGATCAATTCACATTGCAATTGGACACAAGTCACATTGTACAAAAAAAAATTCCAGGTGAGCATTCTAGATGGAGACTCAAGTCATGTTGCATAAACACAAGATATATTACATTGTGCAACATTTGAGGCCGAAGCATCAGAGTTGGATGCAAGACACGTTGTACGTCAATGGGACATTTACAATGCATGTTGAATGGGATATAATGCACGTTGTACCTGCTGATGTCATTAAAATCAAAATTTCTTTCTCTTCTCTTAACGGCTATTTCAAGTCTCACAACGGCTACATTTTGAAGATGACCTATAAATAGAGGTACGCACTTCAGAGAAAATTAGAGAAAGTATTGAGAGTCTGCCCAAACTTTACTAATTTCATTCTTGACTTTCTCTCTCTAAGTATTTTCAAGTTATTACACCATAACTAAGCTTTTGTATTGCTATTTGCTTTGAGAATTGGTATGAGAATATTATTCTCTTAATGTTAAACCTTTTGTAATCAAGTTTTGATTGTAAAGCTTATGACTAGAATAGGTTTGCTTGTTTGTTACCTTTGAAAAACAACTGGTTGTTGGTTTTCTTGTTGAGCTAGCTAAAAACAAGGGCTTTTAAAGGTTGTCTTGTGAGCCTGAAAAACAAGATGTTGTAATGGTTTACCTCTACCCGCAAGTGAGGAAAAGTTAATGGATTGAAATTCTCTAGTTGAGGCTAGGGAAGTGGACGTAGGTCAAGAAGGACTGAACCACTATAAATCTTGGATTTTTTTCTCTATCCCTTACTTATTTTCAATTTAGCTTCTATGATTGTGTGTGGGATTTAGCTATAAAAAGTTTCAAAAAGCTTTTATACTTAGCAATAAATCCAATTCACCCTCCCTCTTGGATAGCCATATTAGGGTTACAATTGGTATCAGAGCTAAGGCTCAATATTTTAAGGTCTAATAACCTTGAGTATAAGATCCAAAATGGCATCCATGGGAGATATATCCAAATATGAACGTTTGGTTACTAACCGAGCTCATTTCTTTGATGGCAATGACTATATTTGTCGGAAGACAAGAATGATGGTCTTCTTAAGATGTGAAGCTAAAGAAGTATGGGATGCAATAGAGACGGGTCCGTATAGTCCTGTGAAAATAGTAGACGAAGAAGAGATATTGAAACTAAAATCTGAATGGACAGACCATGACAAAATGATGGTGTGATATAACAACAAGGCTATGCATATCTTGTTCAGCAGTTTTCTACTACTCATGAGATTTGGAGAACATTGGAGATTATTCAACAAGGTTCAATAGTGTTCTAATGCTCATGAGATTTGGAGAACCTTGGAGATTACATATGAAGGAACATCCCAAGTGAAGGAGAACAAGGTCTCACTTCTTATTCACAAGTATGAGTTTTTCAAGATTAAAGAGGGAGAAGGAATCCAAGAAATGTTCAATCGCTTCAATGACATTCTAAATGGATTGAAAGCTCTTGGCAACACATACTCAAATTCAGAGCTTGTGAGAAAGATCTTGAGGGCATTACCTAAATCTTGGGCATCCAAAAAAGATGTGATTCTTGAAGCAAAGGATCTTAACAAGCTACCATTGGAGGAATTACTTGGATCTATTCTCACTCATGAGGTGGGATTGTATGAAGATGAAGAGCAAGGATACAAAAATGACAAGAGAACAGGAATAGCTCTAAATTCTAAGGTGATTGAAGATTCTGAAATTGAAGAGGAAAGTGAGAGTGATGATGAGGAAATTGCAATGTATGAAAGAAGATTCAAGTGGTTCATAAAGAGGAACAAGCCATGGAAGAAGAACAAGAATCAAATCAGAAAATATGAGCGAAAGAAGGATTCTATGAAGGAAAGCTCAATCATTTACTACAATTGCAACAAACCAGGCCATGTCAAACAAAATAGTACTCTTCCCAAGAAATTCTCTAAATGTTCAAAGAAGAAGAAGGGAAAGGCTATGAAGGCAACTTGGAGCAATAGTGACAAGTCAAGTTCGAACAAAGATGAAGAGATAAAGGAGATGGCAAACATATGTCTAATAGCCAAGGAGGATGATTCATCAAGTGATGAGGATGAAGAGGTATATGACATTTACACTTTTGATGAATTGCAAGATGTTTTTCATGATTTAAGCAATAAATTCAATGAACTTTGCAGTAGGCATATTGTTTTGAAAAAGAATTTTTCAAAACTTGAAGCTAAGGTGCAAGCCTTAGAAAAGGAAAAAGAGGTTCTAATGAATGAAAAATATTTTTTGTAGAAAAATGTTGATGATTTTTCTTCCATTGCCACAAAGCTCACAAATGGAAAGGAAAACCTTGAGAAACTTTTAGGTTATCAAAGAAAATCATTATCCAAGTATGGCTTA
>CAODLS012438059.1:0-11134 GCA_948243855.1 Flueggea neowawraea | reverse complement strand
CAACTCGTCCAAATGCAAAACCATGAATCAAAAGCATGACAGAGGAATCAAAAATAAGAAAAGAATGATAATCTTACCTCCAAAGATGATTAGGAACATTGGGCAAGCAATGAGGTAGTGACATGATCGATCTGAATGTGAGAGAGATTGAAAAATGCAAATGGTGGACGAAATGGTCGGGGTTCAGATATATATAGAAAATAAAGGCTCACATACGTGAATATAAGGTTAAAGTACATTAGGAGGACCTCATGTACGTTAGGATCAAGGTCACGTACGTTAACGAGTCAAAAATCATGTTCTGGAACTAAAAATCCCGACCTCACGTACATCACCTCCAAATCTCATGTACTTGAATCATCCTAGAAATCCAGCTCACGTACGTGACACCTATTTCTCATGTACGTGAGTTTGGCCTGCCTTACGTACGTTAGGATTAGCATTACGTACATAACATGCTTTGTTTCTCCCTTAACAACATTCAAACTAACATGATTTCATCATAAACATCAAATACCATCCACTGGTATTCTAAAAGTCCTCAATGTCACACTTAAAAACTACAGGGACCATAATTGGAAAGTACGGATATTACATTGGTGGTACCGAATGTATGCATGCAATGCAAATGCCATCAAAGCATTTATCTTCTATAAGTATTTAACATAGGAATTTTTTTACTAAACATATATATTACAAGTTATATAACTAATAAAACAAAACAAAAATAATATTTTTATATGAAATAATGAATTACTCAACTTATGGGATAAATCAATGGTCAGAAGCAAATGCATCATAAAACAAAAGAAAAAAAAACAACAAATTGATGAACATGATAACAACATGCCAATGAACTTATTAAAAAAAAAGCAAATTATATTACTCTTTTCTTTGAAATTGCTCAATTTTGGTATACTTACATAATACATTAGTTACTATCTATTGTGTTATTTTATTATCATGGACAGTTTTTATCTTTACTAATCTCGGTAAAATTATATTAAATTATGCAAATTTACCAACAAAAACCACATGTGTATCGCGCGTGTCAAATTTATTAGTAAATAAAAATAAAAGAACAATTTCTTACTTGTTACCAAAGGGCGAATTTCCCAACGTTCCGTGTGTTTTAGGCCATTAGATGATTTTATCCCTACGGTTTCAAAAATTACCTCTCTCGTCCCTCACAGTTAGCTAAGTTAACTTGACAGATCGGCTTTTCTGATGTGCCACATGAAAGCATTATTATTTAATCATGCTTTGGGGGCCATACATTTGTTGACTGCAACGGCCAAGGAATTTCAATTTTGGAGGCCAAAATCAAGTGTAACCTTTCAGATATCGTTAATAATCCAATCTCCGAAGGAACGAAGGAAGTTGATCCAATTTGACTAAGAAAATCCTGAACAACTTCCTCCGATCGTCCAATTCAACATGTTTGAGCGTGCTGATGCTCTTTAAGTTCTGGACAGCCATACTCCTCAATTCACTTCCGCCAATCTTCTCCCACCGAGAATGTTCCGCATTATCAGCTCAAGCTTAACATAGCTAGCTATCACCAGAAACTTAGTCACCAACAGATTCGTGTTTTGAATCAACTCCATCAAGGCAATAAATGCTAAGTATGCTCCTAACTTGAAAAACCTGAGACCTCTAGCACTTATTGAACTCCCCGTAAGTCATTAGTCAAAGAAAATACTCCTCATAGTATTTTGCTTCCGTAACCAAAGTGGAATCAAACCCACCAACGGCCTTCCTAGTATTACAAGGCATAAAACCATCGTCCAAGAATGGAACTGCCATTGCTGGAACTAGGGTTGAGCATGGATCGGTTTGGTTTGGTTCGGTTCTGACTTTTTCAAGAACCAGAATCGAAAAATCCGAAGTTTCAGGACGGTTCCGGTTGGGTTTTTTGGGTCTTTTAGGACGGAAAAACCGGGATGGTTCTAGTTCGGTTCTTAGGACTTTTTTCCAAGAAAAAAACACATTCAATCAAACTTTTATACATACAAATAAATTTTACAACATAATATTAAATCTACAAAAAAATTAAACCAACATAAAAGTAAATCTACACCAAAGATTAAACCCAAAAACAAATTAAACTACAAAATCTATTATTTCAAAATAAATTTTTATTATATAATTACTACTTGTCCATATATATATATATATATATATAGTTGTTCATATATATATAATTTTCAGTTCTAGTTTCAGTTCTTCGGTTTGGTTCGGATATTGCTTAAAACCCAAACTCGAACCAAATAAAAAAATCGGTTCGGTTCAGTTCGGTTCGGAGAAAGTCAAAAGTCAACGATTCTTTTTGGTCCGAATATTCGGTCCGGTTCGGTTATCTTCAGGACTCATACTCAACCCTAGCTGGAACACTCTTTTGGGAACTATTGTCGTCTCGCAATGGCGAATTCCAGAACTTGAACCGAAGATAAAGCGGCTAGAGGCATGATCTTGTGAGCCAAGTGAGAGACTCCATAGCAAACTCGATCAAGAATACCTGCAGGAGAAGCTTAAAAGGGGATAGATGATCTATCAGATTTCTCGGAGGAGAATTTTGAGAGGCTAATGAGAGGTGAATTGTTACTCAAGAGTTTAAGTTTGTGCAGGTTTCCACTGTATGATGATTTTGGGTGGGACAAGCCTTTAACTGTGAGTGGGGACTCCTAATCAGGTATGTCAATAATAACTTGTTACTTTTGTGGAAACTGCTCCTGCCTTATGGTGATGGGATAGAAATGGTGGTGAACTTGAAAGGGGAAGACATGGCAATTGGCAAAGTATTCTCATCAAAACACAACAATCCAAGAAGAAAACATAACAATCCTAACAATCCAATCCAAGTCACGGCTCTTGGGCATGACTAAGGTTGTTGGGGTCTCGGTGTCGGAAAAGAATGCAAACCCATGCTAATAGTCCAACGGATATACATACGACTTGTATGTCAAGTACTGGGTTCAAATCTCATGTAAATTAATCTCCATAAAGTACGAATTATGCAACTTGAACCAAACGAGACTTAGCACAATGAAAGAAAATTCTGTAGCAATAAATTACAAACTCAACAGATTACTCGAAATTACAAAACCGGAAAAAAAAAATATCCCACATCAACTAGAAATTTTACAATCCTATATCTGAGTCTGGGATCACAACAATCACTTGCCAGCCGAAGCGCACATTCTTACTTGATTCAACTGAACTATTCACTCCATGGAAATGTTTCAAAGTTGAAAAGCTTAATCCATGATTACCAAAAGCCATACACAAGGAATAATGCTTTCCCGCTGAAAGACTGAATACAGGAGACGAGGAAAGATTAACGTCTGATTTATACACCGCAGAGTCCAACCATTCCGCGTTCAGATTTCACAGTGAAGTCTTTATTTGCTTTATTTGGTGTGAGTAAGGCGTGACAATCAAGTTAGAGTTGTACCATATTCTGCAAAACAAATTTGAAAAATAAGACCTGCGAATCTGTGCAATATTAAACAAACATCCAGAGGAGACAAGCCTCTTCTTCTTCCTGGGCTATAAGGGAATCAGTTTCTGGAGTTTCTTGCAGCAATCGTTGCAAATTAGAGCTCCTGCACTGGCTTGGATCAACGCATGCTATTCTACCACATTTTTATTTTGGAGAAATACTATATCTAGTGCAAACTAAGACTAGATTTAATTGAGAAAATAATTTTTTATTTCCTATTTTATATTTTTTGTTTTGTTTTTGTTTTCTAAAATAACATAGAAAACAATGGAAAATTTTAGGGCTTGTTTAGTTATGAAAATTTTCTACTTTTTTCTTGAAAACTGAAATGAAAAAATAAAAAATTTGTTCATATAACACTAAAATTTTTCATTGTTTTCTATGTTATTTTAAAAAATAAAATTAAAACAAAAAAATAAAAAACAAAAAAACTGTTTTCATAACTAAACATAACCTTAGTGTTACATGAACAATTTTTTTATTTTTTTATTTTTATTTTCTAATTTTCTAAAAAAATAAAAAATTTCTACAACTAAACAAGCCCTAATTCTCTCAGTCTAATGAACCAAAAGATCCAGTGTTCCTGCAGCCATAAAAAAGTATTGCCTGATTATTTGGAAAGCTTGACTCAACTGACAAAATAATTTTGGACCGAAACAACAATTACAATGATTCATAGCCTTGAAGAAAGGAGGGTGCTATTTATATCAGCAATACATGGAGTACAACCCTCAATAAGAAAAATTGCGCAAACCCCTGCCACAAACAAACTACTTGTTGCAGCAGATCATGGTTGACACCTCTCTTAAAACATACTAAAAAGCAACAGCTTTATCATGTTATGGGATGCTTCATAAACTGATATTTAAAAATTTTGCTAAACTAAATATCTCCATGAATTGCAGTTACATTATTGCTTATGCATTTGAAGTAGTACTTCTTGTGACATGCATTTCAAGTCCACTTTCTGACCATAATGTTTAATCATGCATGGAATCCATACGCGAAAAGATATTAAGTTAAATGTTTGGCATAAAATCCAACCTTTTTGCTAAATTTCAAACCCAATTTCGTTCATTTCAAACTCTTGCATCCAAAACAATGTTAGAGTGAGTTGCCTACGGTGAACAAGCAGTAAAGCTTAAAAACACACATATCAAAATGCATACTACTTACTGAACACCTACTAGAGAAAATCACTTCCAGCAATGCCGCATGTTCTCGCCTGTTAAGACAGTGCCAGCCTGAGATGAATTCCCTGGCCCTCTAAGTTCCTCCTCATTCCAGCCACCTTGCCCCCATTTGCTGGAGTATACTTTTGGGATGTGATTGATTCTTTCTTGACCTTGGCGAAGACTGCTGATAAATGCATCTGGCATGTCAAAGAGTTCCAGAACTTTTATATTGAGCAAACTTTCAATGCCCGATGGTACATCTGCGAGCGATTGGCAGCGCTGGATGATAAGTTTTTCAAGATGAGGCATGGCTCCAGAAAGGCTCACTCTCTTCAGTTGTTCAAAATTATCAAGACCCAAGAACTTGAGTTCCTTGAACTTCCCAGGAGCAAACGTCAATGTTTCTCCAACATATGCCCGAAGAAGTTCAAGATGTGCCAGATTGGGCAAATTTTCAAGACAGCAAAGAGGATCATCTGTAAGCTGACTCCACTTAATGTGTAACCTGCCCAAATTATGCAGAGATTGTATCCATTGAGGTACTCTCTCCAAACGCCCCGTCAAGTACAACTGACGTAGATATTTAGGTGAAGTTTTAATGTTTTGTAAATCAATAATCTCGTCCTCTCCGACAGAAGTTACAGACAATGAGCGAAGGTTTCCCATTTTCTGAATTGAACTGCACAGCGCCTGCCCATGCTCCTGTTTCACCTTGCTGATGCTCAACTTTCTCAGCTGAGTTAGCCTACCTAGCTGAACCACTAATTTATTTTGGTCTACCTCCACTGAACATAGCTTTTCTAGAGACTGCAAATCACCAATGTTTGCTGGAGCATAAAATCCATCCTTATAGTTAAACTGGGGATAAGAATCTAATCTATACCGATAAACAAGTAGATATCGGAGTAGCTTGAGCTTCAAAATCTCAACAGGCAATTTCTTAATGTTGGTGTGTTTGAGATCCAAAGTTTGCAGGTGCTTGAGGTTCTTTATTCGCTTGGGGATTCTCTCGACTTTGGTGCTCCTCAAGCTTATATACTTTAGATGGATCAAGTTAACTACTTCCACTGGAAACTCTGTAATTGATGCACCTTGCAAATCTAGCACAGTAAGCATATCCAATTCAGTGGAAAACATCTTAGATATGAATGTTCTGGGCAGCGAATCTGCTACACCAAACATTAATAAAGACCGAAGGCGAGAAACATTCATGTTTCTTTGTATGTTTCGCAATGTGCCCAGAACTGATAACCGTCGAATTATCTGAGGCCAGATTATGTTTTGTCCTCTATCTATCTCAGCAAAGTTGTGGTCTCTTGATTTCTGGATGAAAATTTCACGAAAGAAGTGAAGAATGCGGCACGTCTTGATTCTTCCATCACTATTCCTCCCCACAACATGGATAAGGCTTTTGTTACAGAGCTCATCAAAGTACAGACGCGCAACTTCCTCATAGCTTTTTCCTTCTGTTTCTCTCACAAATCCTTTCGCTATCCACAAGCGTAGCAGCCTTGCATACTGAATGGACTGACCTTCTGGAAATATGCTCATATACATGAAACAAAATCTAAGATGGTACTCCAAGTCATTGTAACTATGCAAAAGTACCATCTTCATTTGCCTAAACCTATCATTATTTTCAATTTCAGCACCAAGGCTTCGCAAGACCATATCCCATGATTCCGGATTGAGCTGATTTCTGGCAGCTAAAATTTTGCCAACAGCCAGAATCGTGAGAGGCAACCCTTCACATTTCTGCAAGAATGAGGAACACAGTTCCTCAAACCCTGGATAACATGTGTCTGCTCTAAATGTCTTCCTGCAGAAAAGAGTGGACGCATACTGAGAGGATAAAAAACTCAACTCATACTCATGCCCGCCGAAAGCAATAGCACAGCAAGAAGCAATGTCAGCATTACGGGTCGTGACCATCACTCTTCCGTAACTTAAAGGAGGCAATGCAGGCCTAATTGCCTCCCAAACATCTGTGCTCCATATATCATCAAACGCAATCAAGAACGAGTTCTGAGACAGGAAAGACTTAATCACCCGTTTAAGACCGGTGCTATCCATGTATTGCAATCCATCAGGGACATTTTCATCACAATCACATTCACTATACAGTTGTTGAATCAAGTCAATCAAACGCCGGTTATCGAGCACGTATAAATTTGAAACCGGCAAAAATGCGCAGGTTCGAAAATGGTGACATGCTCTCACCTCATCAAACACTTTCTTGACAAGGGTGCTCTTCCCTAACCCTCCGGTTCCGTACACTGCAACCACTTTGACACCATCACCTCCACCTTCAACCAGCTGGAGCAAACCCATCAACTGTTGCATAGGCTCATCAATGCCAACCAGCTCGTGCCTGTCGACCAAGAGAGCAGCTTCACGGCCATCATTTGCAGCTTCATCAGCAGTAGATGCGCTAGAACCTCGTTGAAGTATAGCATCAATTTTCTGGTGATAAACCTATTCCTTCTTATCAATGGCTTCGATTTTGGGCACCTTTGGAAGCAAGGATATCGCGAATTCGCAGAGTAACAGTGGAATGATAAGTCTTGACAATATAACCACAGAACCCACGAGCTTGGTGGAACGGAAGACGAACAAGGACTTCATCGAAAACATCTTCAGCTTCATAAACTACTTGTCCAACTTGCCTAACCCACACTCTGAGTTCTTCATCATGGGTTGTGGCTGCTTCAGCTTCTTGGATCATGGCTTGCCATTGCTGTAACCTGTTTTCAATGAACCATATGTCTTTCCTGACTCCACTGAGAAGTCGAAGCTTCTCTTCTGCCAGGGACGAAATCTTATTCAGCAAGAACTGGACGGCCGTCTCCGCCATTTTTCTTCTTAGTCGATGTTGTCCGATTCTGGATCTGAAACATATAGTTTAATTTCTTTATTTTTTGGAAGGAAGAACAAGAATACTTTATTGCTTTAGGAGGTTTACCGCTTGGTCCTTGATATTTAATGATGTTTATGATTTCATCCTTCAACTATTAAAACCTTATGCTATCTGGGGTATAATTAAGTCAAGACAAGCTTTGGAACGTTTAGGATTGTTTTGTTAAAAAGTTCTCGACTTCAAGCATCAGCTATATTTTATGTTTAAGTTTAACGAGTTAGAATTTATTACAAATTTGTTTAGATTTTTATACTCAATTTAAATTTGTAATAAGTTCATTCAATTGTCCATTTAGTGAATAAATTTTTAAGTTAACTATCTATTTAATTAATACAGATTGTCGACACCTTATCTAGCCACTTGCAGCAACTTTACACTTTTATAGTTCTTAAATTAGGAGGAGGATTGGTAATTTTTGGACTTGTCTCTAATGCCATCCAAAGAATAACTCGTGTCACAAGCCATTCTCCATTGGTGTAAGGGCAAACAGTTATTGGCTCCAAAAACTGGCTTCGTACATACTTGAGCAATTGTGATCATGATGGCACAATGTGTTGTCGCACATTTTTTTCCTAATTTTTTGTTATTCAAACTCAACTCATTTATTGATTTAGATTCAAAATAGTTCAAACAGACTTGACCCGTGTATTAGTTGAGCCAAATAAATAAAAGATATGTTGCCAAGTCGAAGAGCAGAGATAGGTTCCATTTGTAAGCTGACTTGACTGTAAATTGTGATAAATTTTTAGTCAAATAAGGCGTATTTGTACTTAAATGTGTCAAATATTGAACTCCCTTGTATTTGTACTTGGACTAGCAGGTCATAAAAAGGATATAAGAACTTAGAAGTTTAAAGGTGAGATTATGATTCTTTAACTCAAACCAGTTATATATTTGCTGTGCTACTTTCACTAATACAATTTGGCCGTCTAAAGTTGCATTTGAAAACAACTGCGAGCAATAAAAACATGACTTGATTGGAATGATTAACATTTTGTGTATTTTATATGATTTTTTAATAATTAATAATAATTATATAGTGAAAAAGTGGAAAAAAATACGTCTTTGACAAAATATTAAAAACTGTCCTTACCAAACAAACCCAACAATTTTAATTTTAACTGTGGATAACATGCTAAAAAGGGCAGTGTAACATCTGCAATAGTGCAATAGAACATACTTCCTTCAATCAATCCAAAAAGAAAAAATTCAAATTGTCGAACCACTTGAATTACAATTTGAAAACGAATAATGGTAAAAATCAATAAGCAAAAAGTCTCAAATAGCAGTGGGGAAAAACCTCTTAAATACAACTTCCTGTTCAGAACAAATGAATTCTACAAAATTTTATAAAATTCAATTGTAATTCTAAATTTTTGTATTTAAAAGACAAAAAAAGTTCATTTCAATTTTAGAAATTAAATTATGTGAGATTCAAGGTAACTAAACCAATTCCTATCGAAATCACAGCCAAGTAATAATCACCCGGCACTAAAAGAAATGAACATTTTAGAAACCAAACCAGAAAATGGACCAATCTAATATACACTATACAGATATAAACAAGTACATACCGCCACATTTAAAAGAAAATAGATTCACAAATCTAATGTAGGTTCCATTTTGCATATCAACAGTTGATATGTACAGAGTCCTCGCCACTTGACTGCCTGGCCAAACAGCTTCCACAAACAAAAATTCAAACAGGAATTATGAATACAACAAGAATGGTGGCGTTGAATTACATTAGACCAAGTGGCTTCAGTACAATACACCATTGAATATACAGGCTGAGCAAATTACAGTAAAACATTCTCGATTGAGCAAATGATTAGACCAAAAGAGAGAGACAAGCCAAATGCACAAAATAGCAGTAGAAGATCTGACATCAATTCAGTGACAAGAACCAAGCTAGAAAACCATTTCATTATGAATAGTTTACTGCTATAGCTGATCATGGCAGCATTAAGCTGTGAAGGAATGTTCCGAAATAGAACCCTGCTAGACGCCATTAAGTAGAGCTGGAGATGTAACCATTAGGCACATGTTTGATCCTCCAGTGATCTTCTCCATCAGGATGCAATGCCTTGGTAAAATCTTCAGGCATGTCCCAAATTTGCAGCACCTCCAGTTTGTTAAGGTGCTCAATACCATATGGCAACTTCTTCAACAATCTACATTGACGGAGAATCAGCTTTTCAAGGGCAGGCAATGCTCCCTCCCCCACTTCCACAGACTGCAGACTATTCAACTGATCTAGACCCAAGTATTTTAGTTTTGTAAAGCCTCCACTTCCAAAACACATACGTTCCCCTTCGTAAACCTGAAGGAGCTCAAGATGTATTAGGTTTGGCAAATGTTGCAGAAATTTACTGGGATCATCGCTTAATCTACTCCATTTTAGACGTAGCTTCACCAAATTATTGAGGGAGAGAAGCCATTCAGGTAACTTCTTCAAACGTCCTGCCAAGTAAAGTCTTTCGAGAAACCACAGAGGAGAAGATACGTGCTCCATACGAATAATCTCATCCTCTTGAAATAAGTGACAGATAATAAGCGAAGGTTGTTCAGCATTTCAATGGAAGAACACAGCACCATCCCTTCTTCTTCTCTTAAATTTATGATTCCCAATCTTCTAAGTTGACCAAGCTCACCCAACATTTTTACCATGAGTTCACCATCACGATCTAAATCTATGAAACAGAGAGTTTGCAGAGACTGGAAACCTTTCAGAATGGCAGGGCAGACAAATCCCCGTGTGCGAAGGAAAGGGTGATACACTAGCAGATGACGAAGTTTTCGGAGCTTCTGAATCTCAACAGGCAGTGTGGTGACAAATGATTTTGAGAGATCCAACGTCTCAAGCTGTTGAAGCTTCCCTATGAACCTAGGAATACAGTCCAACTTAGTGTTTCTAAAACTCAAATACCTCAAATGGACCATTTTCCCAAGTTGAATTGGAAATTTATTCAAAGGAGCATCACTCAGATCTAAAACCCTGAGAAGATTGAGACCACCAGAAGGCAATGCAAATTCCGTTGAGGAATCTAGTCCCCAAAACATGAGTAGAGTACGCAATCGTGAGACAACACGAATATGTTCAACAGATTGCAACGAGTTATCCACCGACAGTCGATGAACCTTTTCAAGCATTGCTATGTTTCGCCCCCCAACTATTGTGGCAAAGTTCTGCTCTCTTGACTTGAGCAAAATAATGTCACGTAGAAGGTCATGGATGCGCCACGTTTTGATGCTTCCATCAGTTCTTTTTTCTACCACTTGGATCAAGCTTCTATTCACTAGCTCAACAAGGTATTCCTCCCCAACTTCTTCCAGCGTCAGACCTTGTTTTTCTTTGACAAAACCTTCAGCTATCCATAACCGAATCAATCTATTATGTCCTATCATGCAATTCTCAGGAAAAAGGCTAAGGTACATCAGACAAGATTTCAGATAGTAAGGTAAATCATTGTAACTGAGCAACAAAATTTTAGCTACACCTTCGAGGAATACATTACTCTCGAATTCAGTGGCAAGTCT
>CAODLS012437636.1:0-11646 GCA_948243855.1 Flueggea neowawraea | reverse complement strand
ATAAACTAAAGCTAAAATTCTTTAAAACCAAGCAAAGTTCTTCGGAAAACCTTTATTCTCAACAAAGGTTCCAAAACAAAAACATTTTAAGATAAAACAAAACTTTGGAACAGGAAACAAAAATCCTTTCAAACTGTTATCAAACATTTTAGGCACAAAGCTCAAAACCTTTGTAGCTTTTCTCAAAACTTCAGAATCAAAACTTTACCTCATAGACATCATAATACTAATAGTATTATTTCAAAATCAAAATATATTCCATAGATATCAAAGTCTAAACATATATCACGGATAAGGGACCATAAACATAGTGTGGTGTGGTATGTTCCACTCTACCACCGTATAATGATTTTCGACTCTGCCACTAATCCATAATCCAATCGTGTGTCTGATTAGGACAATATGACTACCGTCAACCCCAATAACTAGGCCATAACATGCATTAGTATACCAAAGGCTACGTACCCCGTAACATATGTGTCTCGTCTCCAAAACATAACAGTCATGTGACCGAATATATAAAAACAGAGCAGATATATAAGATATAACTTATATATCAATGTCCAAACAAAGTCACTGATTTTTCAAAAAAAAATCATAATTCAAATATATATATATATATTTGTCTTTCAGAAGCAAAATCTTTATTTTGAAAAGACGTTCGAAAACTCAAATAAATATTGTTTATCAAAAACGTATCAACATCCCCAAAATAGGGTTCATAAAACAAAACATACATATCAGAATTCAAACAGAGAAAGAGGATATATACACAAGTATATATCAGTTTTCGAAAACAGAGTTCGAATATCCATTCACCAAGGTCAAATTATTAACTTAATCAATCCTTAAATTAGTCTAATTTAAGAGTATGTGTTATACACATCAAAAACACATATATGTTAAAGAGACACAATCTATGTGTCTGAAGTTTCCATCTATTCACCTGTATGATTGTGTTAGATGCTCCACACCAGATTCATGTGGGATTTGTTTCTGTTTCTGTTATTGTTTCTAACATTTCAAGTGTTTTAATTTGAAATAATTTCCGCACTTAATATAATATATGTTTGTTTTAATTAAATAAAGTTTAAACCTTCTATTTTATTATTTATTTGAATATGATATTTGGGTAGAAGTTTTGCACTTTAGAGGCTTGTGCGGGATGTGTCGGGCTCTCATAGATGGTTAACCTCGTATGTCGGTCATGGTCCTGGAAATAGGTCGTGACAATATATTTATGATAACTAATTTAGATTAACAGACATAAAGTCATATTTTAATATGAAATTTGTATAACATATTGAAATATACTGTGTCTGCAACAAATATCACATGTAAACATATAATTATTATTTAATGTCAAACACATAACAAATAGATGCTCATAGCATGACATGACTAGCATGCCGAAATTCTACTTCAATTTATTACCAATTAAATACTAACATAAATCTATATACTAGCTTTTTTTAAACCAAATTCTATATAAATCTATTGGTACTGCTGTCGTCTGCACCCAAATTAAAAACCAAGCCACACACTAAAGAAAACACAATTAGCGATATATAATGGTCGATTCCACCAGGAGTTGTTTGTTTATCATACGCTAGCAAAAATCATAAAACGTAGAACAGGAGGTTTTGTTGTCACAAGTAAACTGAAATATAATGAAAACTAACAGTACTGAAAATCATAGCCATTAGGAAGAAAATTAACAATCAATTGAAAACAAACATTGGTTTACGGTCACTTCCACCAATTGAATTACTATTGATCATCGACATTTAAGACTTCCAATTAAACCATTCAAACATTCGTTTTGATATTTTCTCAAATATCAGTATTTTTTAAGATTCATTTGTTGAAAACATGTATTTCAACAAAATCTTGACATTTAATAATCTTAGACACGGTTGTAAAGTTTAATTAATAGTCAGCATTAAGAACCAAAAAGACCAACAAACAGGACAATGCGACATACGATGCCATATTTAATCCAAATGAATATTTTTCCTGAGAATTTATGATTTCTGAAGCAACAAACACACAAATTCTTAGTTACTACAGATGACTAAGGTGATTGTACTTTTAAGTGTATAGTATTCAACCTAACAATAAACTATTTCAATCAAATAATTAACTGTACATCTTAACAAACAATTAAAACGACCATAAAATTAAAATAAAAAAATATTCAATACTTGAATATAAAATTAACTGCACTGAAAACAAAGGTCTCTCATAACCAGTAGTTTAATGGCTTCTGATTCCTTCAAAACAGAACTCAGCCACAAATATCCATTACAAAGGCAAAATTTTACTGTTGAAAGTGTTCACAAAAGAGGTGTTCTTGACTGCATAAAAAGAATAGAAAAATAAAATATGCGTTCTAACCTGGTCTCCAAACGTAACAGTAGTTACAATGCCAAAAATAACCCTGCTTTTTTTTGATCTTTTTCTAAAAGAGAAAACAAAACGTGGTCCTTTTAGAAAGTCCAACCAACTCCAATTTTATTGGCTGCCACACTTTCAAAATCCCTCCAACAATAGATTTGTTCCTTTTCAATTACAAACTCAATTTATCCCAAAAAAATAGGGATATAAATTCAATTACAGATTATTTTGGTGCTTCAAATCTGGCCCTTTTTCTTCATTAACATCTAATCCGAAATTAAGGTTCCAAGCACCAATTTTCAAGCCTTAAGGTAGGTCCAAGCCCACTATTGTTGTTAGCTTCACGTCTCTGCTATCTTAAAATGTGCTTGTTGTCTAAATTTGCTATTAAAGATATTTCAGCTTGTATTCTGCAAAAAAAAAACAAGTTATCCTTAGAATTAAAGACAACAATCTCTCATGTAAAGGAGATTAAGCATGAAAATCAATAGAAAATAACAATGCATCATCTATATACTAGCTAATTTAGTTAACTAATATAGTTTCAATCAGTTAAAATTCTATGATCAATCACAATTAGTTTTTAACTTGTAAACATGTCAAATTATTATAAAAGCCATGGTCTAGACAAATAGGTATTTGTATGATAAATGAATTCTCAACAGTTAAAACATGCGTCTAATTATATTTTGGGTTAATTACTATTGCATCCCTGAGTTGTACCGTAATCTCATATTCAATCCCTCAATTTTGACAAGCCTCCTATTAGGTCTCTACTTGTACACAACATCAACCTAAAAAAGATGTCTAATACCTAGTTCTAGTATCTGTTTCTTCAAATTTGCTTATAAATGCTCTGTGCAGAACTTGTGATACCAAGATTAGGTATTAAATATATGTTTTGGGTAGACGTTCTGTATGAGCAGGGACCTAATAAGATGTTTTTTCAAAACTAAGAGACTGAATAAGAGATTATGCTATAACTCATGGACGCAATAAAGTAATTAAGCCTATATATTTTTGAACTAACTTCTAAGTTACTGCAAGTGTTAATGGAACTACTAGGCTCGACTTTTTCCATAACTTAAAAACTGAATCATTTTACCATTTACCATGCATAATAGAAAGAGGAGCAGTAGTGGCAAAGCTACGGTACTTTTAAGTTTATATGCTTTATATACTTTTAAGGGTTGATATGTGAACTCTAATGTTTGTTAAAAATAGTTTTTTTAATGTGTTGACTGCATTTAAACTATTAGATTTAATGAAAATATTGTTGTTAGATCCCAACTCTCAAAAGTGCGTAAAGCATATAAACTTAAAAGTATTGTAGCTCATATCGCTCTATTATGGCTATACATTTTTAATGACTATTGTCTTTTCAAAATTCAAATTCAACCAATTATATCTTAATACACATGTGGCAACTTACCCACGTAAGATGACACGTAAGACCACGTGGACATCACAATGGACTAAAAATTTTTTTGATTGATTTATCAAATTTACCCTCATATATAATTTTAGATAAATAAATAAGTCCAACTAATCAATAGTCATAATTATTAATAAAGCATTTGATGATAAAAAGAAGAATTTATTAGGGGCAAAAAGACATTTGCTCTATAATACTAAGTACATAAATAGAAGTAGACATATTTTTTGGGACATTCGAAATGGAAACTAGGTCTATTTTTGTGGGATGGAGGGTAATTGTTGTAGGTTTGTGATATATGCTAATTTTGTATGGTTAATCAAGCAAGAATTTCTTGCATTCTTACACTAGTTGTGCTTAATTATATGTGATTTTTACACACCTTCGGTTGAATGTAATAAACAATGATTGCATGGAAGAGGAGTTTAAAGGAGAAAAAAGCATGAAAGAGGACTTAAGAAGAGAAGAAAGCATTAAGGAAAGGAAGAGGAAAGAGTTCGACCGAAGTTGACCATGACCGACACCAAATCCGAAGCCATGACTATAGTGCGAAAAACCTCCAATCGCTACACCTTTCACAACGGTCACCACCATGACTGTGGCTAGATACCGTTTTGTGCCACTGTCATGGTCGAAAGCCACACCATGGTGGTTGTAGAGGAAAGGGAGGCCACAGTCATCGTCACTAAGGCCACACGAGCCAAAGAAAGAGAAAAGTAGGGTGACATGGCCAGTATTCAAACATGTGAACTCAAGTGGCTAAGGAGGGAATTTTGGAAGATTGTGCCTTAGGATTGTTAAAGACAGTCTCCTTGATTATTAATATTAGTATTTGTACATATTGGTTGAGGATAAAAAAATAACCAAATTAAGAATTTGAAAAAAAAAAATCAATTAATTCTTGTAATGTCAATCATTATAAAGTTATTAAATTAACAAAAAAAAATCTTTGTTAACTATAAAAGAAAACCCAAATTGAATTATTTCGAATACTTTTCACCAAAAATCTTATGAAAACAATTTAAGTTCTATAACAAATGAAAAAAAAAATTGATGCTAATTTTTTGTAAATAATACAAAAAATTCTAGAAGAAGTTTTTTTGTGGAATATAAAAGTAAAATATTAAAAATATATTATATCAAAAAGCTACAGAGAGAATCTATTAATTACAATAGAAAAAATTAATGGCTAATAAGGGAGAGGGTATTAAATGAGAAAGAGAAAATAAAAGAATTAGAGAAAAAGTGTTCTTAGAGAGTGTTAAAGGAGAGTGTTTTTAGCATTCTTCATTACACAATAGAAAGAATATAAATACTCCTTAAACTTATCTCATTTGGATATTTTGGATCATCTTTAAAAGACAACAAAGAACATTCAAGGCTTAGAGAGAGAAAGGGTGCTTCTAGAGTGAGAAAGAAATCTTCTTAAAAATCCTTGGAGCTTGAAGGGAATTTCTCTTGATCATTTCATCGTTCATTCTCTACACCCTTTGTAGCTTGGTAACAATATTTATTTATTATCTCCATTGCTTTTCCTTGTTTAATTTATTAATTATGGTAGTTTAAACATCTAGTTAAGGCGTAAAGAAGTGATTTTTGGATGATTATTCACTATGTTATTGATAGGTACTCGTGTTTAATGTTATATGTGTTTTATTCATTGTTGGGTTTTGTTTAATGATTTGATTTTTGATTGAATACTATTATGGTTCGCCACTTTAGCTAGTTTCTCTTTTATGCCTTGGTTATTTTATTTGCTAGAAATTTGATGTTCACCAACTTAATCTACAATATTTGCAAATACTTTGGCACATGTTTCATGAATTAAAAATTGAATATGACATATAATAATTATCTGTTTCACTTAGATGTATTAACATAATTTAATCAATAAAAAGTAATTATCAATACATAAAATAATTTCGCAACCATTAGAAAGGTAATTTTGATACCTTGTGCCAACAACAAAAAAAAAATTATTAGTATGATATATTCAACACTTTTCAGGTGAAATTTAATTGCTTTGTTAATTTTCAAAGTACCATTGTATATATCGTTTTCACACAAATTAACTTATTTATCAAAGAAAAAAATTTCGATATATTAAGTTACTCATATTTATAATTTTTCACCTAGTGAACTGAAATAGCACATATTTGGTAATAAAAAATCAATTTGTTTTATAAATAATGAACCACCACTTAATTTTTGACATCAACGATTTTGTATAAAAAAAAATTCCAAGATTGAGCAATATTTATTGGTAGTCATAAATTGGAATTTGATGGTTCATACATCATTAGTAATAAATTAGAATTTAATAGTTCACACATAATTCGGAAAAAAAAAACATAAAAATTGTCCATTTTTGTTTTTTGTGGTAGGGTTTGTTCACCTTGGAAAGGTTGGAATGGAAAACTTTCTAATCTTTTCTAGGGTTTGTTCACCTTGGAAAGGTTGGAATGGAAAACTTTCTAACCTTTTCTAACTGTTGAACTCATATATTCTTCTAATATATTTTAATGATGATGATAAAAAGGTTGTATACAACAAAAAACAACAAAAAAAACTCACCTTCTGTACAGATTTTTTAGAATTGCTTTGTTTAGCTATTAATTACATTTTTCAGCCTTCTTACAGATTGGAAATTACTAAACAAGCTTGGTGCCGGCATGATGACTCTTATTTCTGGTTATTTGTTAGCATGGACTATGTTGTTGATTGCATTTTTTTTGTTTGTGCTTTTCAATATCTGTAGCTTGTTGTGTTTTAACAATCAATTTAATTTTCTATTTTTGTTCAAAAGTTGACAACTTACTTGCCATCATCTTGTGTGCAAACGAAAGGAAGTGATTGCACTTATGGAATAAAAATAGTTTTGAGTGGTATTTGGGTGAGATAATTGGAGATTGATTTTTTTTTTTCTCTTTAGGGAGCTTTAATAACTCTCTTTTTATATTGGTATTTTATTGTTAGGTTGCAGCTTATGCATATGAATTCAAAGTTACTATTGTTTTGCTTGTAATGTAGGGTCGTTTTTTCTGACCATGTGATGTCTTTCTTTCTATTGCAGGAGGCCTGAATGTGGAAGGAGAGGAGGACAGCTGGGACTTTGGTGTAGGTATGCAGCGTCGGAACCTTAGCCTACTTAATAATTATGATCCAACATGGCATGTAAAACCAAATCTAATCGTTATCAGATTTTTTAATTTCTAGTCACTGTTTCTACACTTTTGAGATCTGTTGAGTGGTTCGCCATTCCAAACTTCTATGTTGGCAAATTATCTTTGATCATTCTTCTGTGGCGTTTTGTGTTTGCTATAGCTTGTTTATCATTTTGGTTGGGAAAAACATCATCTTAACCTCTAAACAATTGTGAAAGTGATTGAAAAATGTAACACTATATCTGATTTTGCTTGACGTGTTCATTTTTTAGGTGACAGTTTCTTATTGACACATTGTTCGACCTTTTCTAGACTGATTTTATGTTGATTTGGAACCTACATGGAAGAATTCTTAATGGGATGTATAAGTACAACCAAATGCCATACTAATGTGTAAGATTACGACCATCTGTAAAGATGTTTTTTACAGTCACCAAGTTGTATGAGGGATGGTTTTAGTTTCATTTTGATCAAGTTTCATTTGCAAGTACAAATGAATTTGTTACTGTTCTAAATGAGATCTAAGATAATTATAGTAATATAATCAAGCTCATTATACATCAGATTTCTCAAGATATCTTTTATTGATAGACGAAAGGAGAAAAAACTGTGATCTGAAAAGCATTAAGCTCTTATGAGGAAAGGAGAGAACAATTTGACAGTGTTGAAGAGCACAGCTCGACTTTTTTGTGATGATCTATACTGTCATAGGGAACTAAGCTTCGTCTTTATTTTTTTATAAGAGTAGCAGATTTTTTTTTTTCATTTTTCTCGGAAAATTCACTCTGCAGTAAAGTTCATTTATCATATCAAATTTTACTTTTCTTTTTACAACATTGCACACTTCGCAGGAGTAATACTAGCTTCCATGGAAAAAATAGAATAATATATTTTGGAATAAGCCATGGAATTTCTGCAACTAGAAGCACAAGTTTTTAACTAATTAATTAATTCTGCTGTATTAGGTGCTGGATTTTATCTTAATGCTACACAAGAAAAGTGGAAGAACTGGCGTATGTTTGACTATATTGTTAAGGAACTGCCAAAACTTCTAAGCAAGAACTTTCCCCAGCTTGAAACATCAAGGGCATCTATATCTGGTCATTCAATGGGTGGTCATGGTGCATTGACAATATACCTGAAAAACCTTAACAAATATAAGGTAAGTGGTCATAATATGCAATCACTTGAGAAAATTATGAGATGTTATGTTTTTGATTTAGCTTTTGAGTTTGGACTTTTTGTTTCTAAATTTCCCCTTGCTTTTAATTGTCAATGAATATAGACTTCGACATTTCCAATGAAGTAGGTTTTCATTGGTAAATGGTCTTCAAAAAAATTTCCGTGCTTGATGATATCTGTTTGGCTACTGCTTTTATATATATATATATTGCCTGTTTTGCAGTCTTTGTCTGCTTTTGCACCAATTGTCAATCCTATGAACTGTCCCTGGGGTCAGAAGCCATTCACAAATTATCTTGGTGCTAACAAAGCTGCTTGGGAGGTGAGGCTCGAAATGCCACGAAAACTTGCATCTTAATTTTCACATATCGGTTGCTTTGTTTTTAATGATCGAGATTGCAAATGTAGGAGTGCCATGCTACTGCCTTAGTTGCAAAGTACCATGATATATCTGCTACCATACTAATTGAACAGGTAAAAATTGCATCTTTTCTCATTTGAGTTTTATCAGACTCAAAATATAATTCTACTCGAAATGCCTGAAAGTCATTCCATTTAAACTTAGATTATTAGTAAAGCAACAGTATGTCCATTGCTAGTTGATTAATTCTTATAGTGTTAATCTGTTTATTTTTTGTAAACGAATTGAGAACGTTTAAGGTTTGGACATTTGAGGGATTCTGAGAGAATTAAACTTTTAGCATACTCTAAATGATACAAAAAGATTAACATTGTTTCTTCAAACAAAGGAACTATACATTTTCGAAATGAAGAACTGGTACGTTCCAAAATGATCTCGTGAGGCCAGATAATAATGAAGATAAATTTTCTTGACTTGCTTAATTTCTATCCTGTGTCGTTTAAATGTGTGCTTTCTTCTCTCGTAAAATCTACTGCTGTATTCGGACAGGGTGAGGATGACAAATTTTTGCACGACCAGCTGCTGCCGCAGAAGTTTGAGGAGGCTTGTCGGAATGCTAATGTTCCGCTTTTATTGCGTTTGCAACCGGGATATGATCACTCCTACTTGTTCGTCTCTACGTTCATTGACGATCATATCCGCTACCATGCTCAAGCTCTTAACCTGTAATTCCTTTGCCCATTTCGCATTTGTGTTTTGCCTGATGTTGTGGTCTTAAATAAATAAATGAATGAAAAGACTTCAAATGTTGCAAGGTTTATTGGGATTTTAAGTACTATAAAATGCGTCCCTTTTTTCCAGTTTTGTAAAACTATTTGCCTGGTTGACTAATTTATGCATGTTACAAACTAGGAGCTACCGTTTCCTTGTTGACTCTATCAATGTTTCAACTACTTTCCAGTGAAATTTCATGCAACAAATTTTATCTGATTCACAAATTTTAGCCTGCTGTTCACTAAGAACAAGGCAATTAACTCGAACAAGAGCTTCTAGTTGAGCCAAAAAAAAAACTTGCAAACTAGCGGGAAAGATAAAAAATGCAATATAAAGAAGAAAATCACGACGGGGTAGAGTGATCAAAATTGCTGTGGGGAGACATTAAGCATTGAATTTCGTGTGCAGTGAATACAAGGTATTTATTGATGTTTGCAAGCTAACAAATAATCACTAGTAGACGTTAGAGATGACAGCAAAACGAGGCATAAAAATGGGGTCTCATCTTCATTTTCCAGGCCAGGTTCCCTAAACCATGCTGGCCGGATTCTGATTGTGAGCAGGCAGGTTTACAAGACCTGGAACATTGTACAACAGACTTAACCCTGTCTATACATTTCTGGATTTTTCAAGTAATCAGCAGTTGCCCTATAAATAGGTTCCAGAAAAAATATAATTTATGTACATTTACTGTACAGCTAACTTCCTCGCTACTGGCCGCGTTCCTGCATCATCCTTCAAAAACAGGATGCGAAAAGTGGAAACTCGAAGCTTTGCAGCCCAGCAACCAAACTCTGAACTCCAGCTCAATCGAAAGATTCAGTCATGTTTGCTCCAAAAGGTTGCGTGTTTGCATGTCCAGAAGCAAATTCATTGTGTTGGTTCATCATTGAGTCATGCATGGGAGCGGCCGTAAATGCAGGTTCAAGGTTTTCATTGATGGATTTTGTCGGCCACTTTAACCTCTTCGGTC
The DNA here is from genome assembly GCA_948243855.1 of Flueggea neowawraea. Lineage (NCBI taxonomy): Eukaryota > Viridiplantae > Streptophyta > Magnoliopsida > Malpighiales > Phyllanthaceae > Flueggea > Flueggea neowawraea. Next base: position 1,360 of record CAODLS012437636.1, on the reverse strand, counting down.
TCTGAGACTGTGGGTCAGTACTTGCCAAAGAATCGTTCAACTCGTAGTCCGTTGATGTGGAGTTCGTCCCGTTAGTCTTTTGATTCGTCAGTTTTGGTGGAGTCTGCTTGTCCGTAGCAGCTTTCCTCTGCATCATGTTATTATAATGCAAAAAAAGTCAAATATATTATACAATCTAACTTTATTAGTCACCAACATATCAAGATTGAGTTAACTGTTTGAGTGATTCAGGTAGCACTGCAGCAAAAAAGTACTATGAACTATAAATAGAAAATTCGCCATGCAGCTCACGTTTTGCTCCAGGAAATCAACATATATTTTTATTAATTTTAGTTAACCTACGGAGTTCTACGATATAAAGACATTAAGACTTCCTTCATTCATCCATATCCTCTGCAATAAGAATTTGTTAGAATGGCTAACGATTGGATGCTATGAGTTGACTAGTGATCGCAAATTCACCAAGTACCTTTTTGGTGCTCGATTTTCCTTTCCCTGCTTCCTGTGAGGGATCATTCTGCACTCCATTTACTACCAACTCTTCAAAAGTTGCATCACCTTCATCATCTATTCGTATTCCCTTTGTTGCTTTTCTTTTCTATCTTTGGTCTGGGGAAAGAAACGATGATGAAAGATCATCAAAATTCCACAAGTAATGTAAGTTTCCTCCTAGTTCTCATGAAAAACGATTCTGAGTAACCTACCTGCATGGGAATTTCTCGCATCTTTTGCTCCAACTGGGCATCATCAAGAAGCAGAGACACAACATCCTCAGGAGCCAAGAGCTCACCCTGAACATGACCACCTGTCATAACAAGTTCCTGAACTGTACTTTTCTGACTTGCTCTCAGCAAAATCTTCTCTTCAACTGTTTCTTTACAAATGAGCCGATACACGGTCACCTACAGAATGGAAATAGAGCTTTAGCTATAACAACTAAGATCATTGGATGAAATCTCAGAATATTGAATTAAACCAAGAAACAGCTATATATTCAGCTTATGACCGCTAAAATACAACGCAAAGCATCATTTGATTGGGAAAATGCAACTTGAAAAGCAGGCAATAAAAACTTCAGTTATACAAATGAAAAGATATGAAGATAATGATGAGGGTACTAACATCCTTCGTCTGACCCAAACGGTGAGCCCTATCCATTGCCTGTAAATCCAAGGTTGGATTCCAATCACTTTCATAAAAAATTACAGTGTCAGCAGCTGTCAAATTAATACCCAATCCACCAGCTCTTGTACTTAGCAAGAATACAAAAATATCACTCCTACAATAAAAAAGAGAACTCACGTCAATTTCAGAATGACTAAATACAAAGGAAACTGAATAGAAAGAATGGAAAGGACTA
>CAODLS012437564.1:0-14772 GCA_948243855.1 Flueggea neowawraea | reverse complement strand
ACTTGCTTTTCAACAATCCAAATATTAAACACAGACCTTGATACTTCTCCTTCCCAACATAACCTCAACCAGTAACTAACAGCATCACTTTGTCCAAATCAGCTTCAATTCTACACCACAGAATCTATTCACATTCGATGATAGAAAGCTTCAAACTATGATCACCAATTACCACTCAACAAGAAATCCAAGAAAAACAAGCTTTCTCTTCTGAGCTTCTATGATTCATCTTAGGATACATCTGTACTTCCCAGAGAATGAATGAATCTTCTTCATCGAAAACCAAACTAAATAAAAAGAGAATTTTGATTCTCGGAAGTGAAATTCTCAAACTTTAGAATGAACCCAGAAAAAGAAACTGAAAACTATTGAACTTGAAGGGATCCAAATGAAAAGTAAGAGAGGTAGAAACTGACTTGTCGCCGAAAAATTCAGAGACCAAAACAGAGAGAAAAAAAAAATAAAGCTAAAGCAAACACGGCTTTTTTTTTTTTTTAATTATATAGACTCATTATGTGAACAAGTCGACAATAATGGACTGAGACAATAATCAGATCCCTTTCTTCTCTCTCTGAGGTTATAAAAAACAGAGAAAAAGGAGAAACTTTTAGCAATGAAAGTAAAATTTGTGCGTAGAACTGTTGAAGTATGGTTGCTTAAGCTTATTCTTGCTTAGGCAATAAAAAAAATTAATAATAATAATAATATTATTATTATTATTTACAAGCAGCTAGAGTTAATAAAATTCATACAACAATAACATATTTCTTGAATCCAAAAAAAAAGGAAAAAAAGAAAGAAAGAAGAGGTCTTTGATTCCCAACTTAAAGCTCAAAAAACTAAACAGATAGTGGAAAATTAATGTCTGAAGGTAAATTATAACATGAGAATTGATTTTTAATTGCTCATGTACTTGACAAACCATACACAAACAGATTCACCTAAGTATGTGTTTAGCCATGCTATGTGTTTAGGAGACAGTTAATGTTAGTTTATTTCCGTTAATTATTTCAGGTTCCACTTATGACCTTGTACTTTAATAATTTCAGAAGCCTAGTTTGAAAAGGAAAAGAAAATCAAATTCCACTTGAATTTAACTATTTTATTTCTCTAGCGAAATGAAATGTAATTGTTTGCTTCCATTTTTTTTTATATGTAATTTTATTTGCTATATTGGGAATCGAATCTGCAGTCCCTCAAAATTTAATTTAACTTGATTTGGTTTTGATAAATTGATAATATATATAAAAGAAACAAATTACATGATAAAAAAATAAAAAGAATAAAAAGAACGCTTACTAAAAAAAAGAATAATGTTATGTTTTAAAAAATTATAAATACCAAATGGTGGATCCAAGAGCCTCATAGAGAGGCACATTGCCCATAGACATAGTGAAGAACACACTCGTTCTCCTAAGACATTAAATGATGAGTTCAAACCACTTATAAGACATTCATACGCACTAAAATTTTTTGATGTAAGATATCTCTCCATTCACATTTGATTCTCTAACACCAAATATATATATATATAATATATTCTTTTTTTTTAATCTTGGTCTCAACTCTAAGGAGAAAACACTTAAAGGCTCACAACGGGTGTTATAGGGTTTGAACCCCAAATCTCGTAGTCAACGAAGAGATGTTCTACCAACGGAACTACCAATCGGCATATATACAATATATTCTATAAATGACCATGCAATCTGTTTCATTTGGCAATTGGAAAATCACATTTGGTGGTGCCGAGGTGTTTGTCTGTTTTCAATAATGTGAAAATTACTTTATTTCCCCTCTTCTTTTTTTCCAACAAAAGTCAATGTGAAAATTACTAGTGTCTATTTCCGACTTGCATGGGCATTTTTCACGTTGGTTGTTAAGATAGTGTTCCTATTTTCTTTTCATTGCTTTGATTTTCCTGCTTTTTGGTAAATTTTCCTGGAATTGGACCTACCCTCCCCCACTTCTTGTTTTGCGGGTTAACTGGAAATAGTTTATACGCTGAAAAACCGGTGGTCAATTAATTAAATTAATCAGCAAAAAAAAAAAGCCCTATAATACATTGGTTAGGAAAGAATCTTCTGATGGAGCCAATAATAGCAAAAAACGTTGCAACACTAATTATTTAAATCTATCTCTCGATTTTGAGTTTTGAATGTTAAAAAATTTTATAATTTAATATGAAAGAGTTTTATTGTTCCAAAAATAATATGCAATTTTAATTATGATTAGTTAAATTAAGGATCAAACCTTAAACTTTAATATCGATAATAAACAACTATTTGAGTTAATCACAAATGGTCGATTAGATATCGAAAAATATATTTCTATGAAGTAGAAGATAAAAAAAAAATGTTTGCTTGAGTTATGACCACGGCATAAAAGAAGTTCTTTTTTCAGCAAATGATAATTTTTTTTGGCACCTTAACAATGTTTTCAATGACTGTATTTCCCTTAAAATACCACTTCCTAAAATAAGAAAAAAATGATAAATCCTAATATTAGATCTATTAATATAATAATAAGATTAAAAAAAGTTGTGGAAAAGAATAAGTGACCTGATTAATTGTATACACTTTACAAAACTGTTATAAGATTATATAAAAACTCATAATAAAAATGTTGAATATCCCATTAAAAAAACAAATTGCTTTGACGTTAAATGTGATTAATATATTTATTACGTGAAGTGGTGAGATGGGCAGAGAAAATTAAAAAAAAAAAGGATTTCTTTAGAGTGCAAGCTATGAAAGGAGGAAATTAATTAACTAATTAATTTAATAATAAAAGAATAGGGAGTGGCCGTAAAAGCAGGAAATATCCACATGCAAGGAGCATGGTGCTTGCGTCTAGAACGTCATTATACTTCAATTAAAGGAAAGAATGGCTAATTAATTAATTGTTTCTAGATAATATTTTGGTAATTAGTGATTCTTAATTAATTAATTTTTCTTTTTTTAAAAGAGAATTGTTAGTAACCTTACATTCTTTTGAATCAGACCTCCAAGTTCAATCTCTCGCATAAAGATCATTCATCACATAGGTTAAAAGTTTTTTAATTAAATTATTATAATATGTATGTGAAGTAGTTGAGATATTCTAAGCAGATCCTGAATTTGAGTGTCCATATTCCTCCATTATGCAGAAGTAGGTGCTTTCTATAACTTTATCTTTGTGAATATTCCTCTTCTTCTCATCAACTTAAGCTTCCTTCTCTAATTAATTTCCTCTCCTCTATGGAGGAGGTGATCAAGGAATTATTAGCATAACCATTATAAAATTAACTTTTTTCTTAAGCTGATATATATCCACACTTTATTCTGTGAGAAGGGAACTAAATTTCAAATTTCTTTTTGTAGGGGAGAGGTAATTTTCATTTATGATCTGGAGGTTAATCTTCGTAGAATATTGCACTGTCTTAGATGTGTGTGGATGTATATATTACTCGATAACTCATGTATTATTAACTAATAGCAATTTACCAAATAAACTAGATAATTTATGTCATTAAATATACTAAATACATTTACATGTAATTAATCACCGAATGAATGTACCTTTGTTACTACTAGCCACAAACTAGGTTTTCCTTTTCCACAGGAATTTTTTTCATAAAATTTGACTTATAGTATCTTTCTGCTTTTGATAAGTAAAATTTTATTGATCTGTTAAGCTACAAAGAATTAGGAAAGACTCTAATTACTAATCATACGTACGCAACTTAAGATTACAACTTGGAATAATTCACATGTGGCATATCATGCCATCGTTGTTTACCAAAATATATGCTAAAAAATTAACTGGTGACCTCTTAATTAATTTCGTATGCATGCATGCGGCATGCTTCATCTCAATCAAAAAGAATGAGAACGAGCAATTCTCAATACAAAGTATAATTTTAAATTTTGGACCAAATGTCCCAAAATGTTGATGCCATGCAATCTTTGAGCTCTAGAATTTGCATTACTACTACTTGCTATCTTTTTCGCCGCCCTAGCTAAAATAGGAAACATGTGGGACGAAGTTGAAGTGAATGCAAACACAAAACTTGCAATTATAAGAGTCATGGTTGTGACTCGAGAACCATCCAGATCAATAGCATATGTCAAACCAAAACCTACACATTATAGCTTTATTTTGTGTGGCCATGGCCAAAGTGACTAATCTACACAACAAAACTTCTGTCTCCAATAAAAATTGTAAAAATATGGAAACCAAACATGAAGAGGCAGCAACAAAGAAGCAACTAGGAGAGTGCAAGAAAACCCACCCAACCATGTGAATTCACACAGCTTTTGTTGGGCCAACCATCTCCAACTCCGACCAGGTTGTGGGGTTCTATTTTGCCTCTCCAATGAAGAGAGGAAAAACATAATAGAAAAACGAATCCCATTGAGTGGCTCTGAATTCTCCGGTTGGCTACTGCCTCCCTCCTCTCTGGCCCCTGTAAAGACTACGGATGTCCTTTTTTTTGCCCTAACTTCTTAAATGACTCGTTATAATTCTACGTCTCTTTGGGTCGTTACAGTGATACCATAAACTTTTTTGTTTGATGAATCATGTAATTTTATTAAGCAAATCTACAAAGCAGTGAATTGCAAAGGTAGAGAGGATCCTCTACTATTCAAAATGCTATGACACCGAAAAAAGAGGAAAATCCCGCTAGATATGAAGAGTTACACTGCTGCCATGCAAAATAGAATCCGAATATTTAATCACTTCCATACTAGTATAATCATTTTTTTTTGTTTTTGAACAAGTGAAATTTTATTAAGCCAAATCCAGAAAGAAGTAAATTATCAAAAATAGGAAAAAATTGTTAAAAAAAAACATTACATAAGCCCAATGTAAATATAGCATCGGAGCGTCTATACAAGTCAATATCGAAATGAACAAAGTTTTTTGTTTTTAGAAGACACCGAAAGACCACATCTAGCATAACTACATATATAACAAATATCAACGTGGAATACACATTGACTTTTTTATGAATACTGTATATTTATACTGTTTTTTCTTTTGTTGTCTGAGGAGTACTTGAGCCATGAAATTAGTATTAACAATATATATACTCAATTATTTAACTCCAATACATATATGTAGTTTAAGCACCGTCACATATATAATCACAAGATCCTCATGTATCATAAAATCATGACTGATATTATTTGCTTATAATTTGAGTGAACTTATTAACAATGAGTATCATAATCATATATATTAATGAACAAACTTGTATATGATTCTACGAACATATTGTTATTGAAAAAATTAATTAACTCCACGATTTTTTTAATCCTCATGGCGGATTGTTTGCACCTTGATCGTTTGCATGTGCTCGTGCATGTGCATTCTGCTTGTAGATGCTATATAATATGCGTATAAACATATTCATATTTTTATTTTTTTTATAAGTAACAGATTCATGCCGATAATTTGATTTTGTGAATTCTGTTTCGAGAAGTCTCAGGTGTAAACTTTATTTTTGGACCAGAGTTAACGTTCAAGTTTCTCCAAGAAATTAAGAGTGACATACGCCGATCAGGCATTACCAAATACCTACGTTGTTTTTTCGAATAGGAACTTAACCTTGATAAGAAAATGTTCTTTTCTTCGCACTAATTAGACTGAAAAGAGAGTTATAAGACGAGCTAACGTATTTAATATAACCAAATTATAAAAGACTATCTACCTTTTCAGTCTAATGTCCCATATCATTTAATTAAATATAAATGTAAATGACTATTTATAATTAGTAATGACAATTATATTCTGGAAAATCTTATATATGAATATAGAAATGACAATTAAGTGTACTTTGTCGAGAATAATTAATCCAAAATTTATTAGATCGTAGAATTATTTTAGTGATATCCTCTCTCTCTTGTATACCATTCAGCCTTAGTCATATCGGTTCACTTAATTCTCGCATCATGCCAATTACTTGGTAACTTTGAAGTTTTTTTTTTGATAAGTGTAAATTTAAAGTTTGTATATGTGGGAAAACAGTCTCATACCATCCCTTTGTCAACAATTCTATATTGAACTAGCTAGTGTAAAAGTCATAACTTATTCATTCCATAAATTGATTTAATGAGGTGTCCTGAAGCTTTCATTACATGGAGGAGGCATATGTAATTGTTTGATACTTTGCTTATAGTGTTATCCCCATGCCTTACTTGGAGAGAGATGTAATTGTGTGATGCTTTATATATAGTGTTATTATCATGTTTGTAGTGATAGCCTGTAAAGCGGATCACTCATCATATGAGAATTTCTCTGTATAAATTTTGTCCGACCATTAAGATGAGGTTTAATAGTATTGGCTTATTTACCTATAAAAAAAATGTCATAACTTATTGGCAACCGACATATTTTTCTTAGTACACCTTTTGAGATGGAATTCAGAGCAGTTTCAAGATATATACCATCAAAGTTTACCTGATCTTAAATGATCATGGGATTATAATATCTGACACTTATTAAATATACCGTTTTCACCTCTTGTCTAATATATCCATTAAATAGTGTAAGGTATAAAGGGGTGACGTTAGATTAAAGGAATATGTCGAAAATTTCAGATTAAACAAATATTTTTTTTTCTGGATAACAGATGTAAATATCATATTTATAAAGCTATTTATAAATGTAAGGCAAGTGTTTGTATTTTTTAGTTAGAGTTGGCATAGTTTTAAGAGATGAAAACACTTTCTATGGACAAAAATACAACTTTTGGAATTTTGACAGATTACATATTGACGACTGACTTCAGTGGAATCAAACCACCTTCGATTCAAGCAAAGTAGACAAGACATAACTAACGCTTAGTCACACACAAAATTTGCAACCACGTAAATTGAAGATAATATAAGATGCAATTCGTCATTTTGACAATTTCAAGTTAGAAACCTGATCAGCTTCAGTCATTGCACTAAAATATGAAAGTTGAAAATGTCTGCCATTACCTGGGACAACATACGATCACCCTGCGACTAGTATTATGATATACTATTATTGTTGATAAATAAAAATAGAATGAGAGGAAATGTCACAATTCTAAGGCCAGGGAGGTGGTTTCAGTTTTTTTGTCCATTTTGGATTTATCTGCTGTGGACTGAATTCTCATAATTTTGTCCTAAAAAAGTGTATCAATAATTTGTATGAAAATTGTGTTTATAAGTGACTTTGACCTTAATTAGTAGGCAATGTGAGAGTATACCACTATACTTATCTTACAAATTAGCCATTTTTTGAATATTTATCTTCCAAAATAATAGTCTCTCATTAGCAATCGAACTCTCAATTTCTTAATATTGGATACGACTCTAATATCAATGTGTTATAAACCTATAACTCATTATTTATTAGTAAAGATACTTAATGAAACCACTATACAAGTAGTTATATGAATTCAAAAATGGATCATAGAATATATGAATGGAGTTTCGCAACTAAGGCATGGAAACAGAATGACTCCAAAATTTTCCATATATTCCGTTGACAGTGGCGTTTGACATGCCAATGGAATGATAGATGCATGTTAGGTAAAGCACATGGAATGCATAAAAAGTGCCTAGGAAAATGACGACGATCCAAAAATTAGAGACAATCAAGGAATAAACTCAATTTGGTAATCTTTACAATAGCATATATAATTATGTCTTTAGTTAAGCTAATCATGGGATTATTCCCCACTAATTAAACAACACCCACATTAAAGCAAAGCAAGCTTAAAAATATAATCAATCATTGTATATATAGAGATTATTAATTGGGGAGGAATTTATATGCTTGAAATGTTAGTATATCCAAAGACAATGACGGGACATGCATTATCTCTATGATGGATCCACCCACCGTTAAACACGAGTCATGGTCCCTACGATGTTGAATGGGAAAAAAAATGTAGGTGGATCCATGGCTTTAATGAGTTTTGTAACCTTGCCTGCAATTGATTAACAAATTAATGTGACAACACAGTAATATTGTTGCCTTCTTAATTCACCATAGCCTATCTGTATCTTAATTTTGTTACTACTACTAAATTCATGAACCTTGAGAGAAAGAGCCTTTTTTTGTCTTCCTCAAAAGATTTGCAGCTAGCACCAATGTTGATTCCTTCCTGGTCCACAAAAGCTAGCTATAATTTGGAACTGGATAATTTGATAATTAAAGATCAAAATTTAATTTTACTATATTAAAAATATATTTGAATTATGTGTAGTCAATTATTAGCATTTCAAATTCTTTCTATCAATTATAGTATGTCCACCCAATTGGGGGTTTACACACGGACACAAACGAAAATCTAAAAGTGTTCGGACCAACTGGGGGTTTACACACAAACACAAAAGACTCGTTGATCAGGAATCATAACAAGATTTTATCGTCCTCCCAAGCAATGAAAAAAGTCCGCCATAAGACTTATCATGTATGGAAAATTGGGTCACAACTAATATTTTTTTAAATGGCTATGGAGAAAAGTTGCTCTCGAGACTTTGGAAACAAATATCATAGACGAGTTAGCCGCAAAAATTTGAGCTACTCTAAACTAGGTTCATATAGGATATATTTTTCTAGGTTTTCTTGATGAGTTATGAATTTTAAGAGTATTGTGCAAGCATTCTACTCAAGGTTTCCTAGAGTACTTCTGTTTTTTTTTTTTAATCTGAATTTCCTAGAGTACTTCTACGGATTGTAAATGAATAAAATTTATCAGAATTTATCAAAAAAAAGTGTATTCATCTGATCAATATATATATAAAAGCAAAGAGTTTGTCCTGCTTTTGTCAAATTGGTTACATAATCAGTTGGCACATGATTTTTTATTTATTTTATTATTATTTTTTTAAAAAGAATTAAATATATGAAGTAACTATATAATTGATTAATAAATAAATTTTATTTCTCTTAGTATTACTCAATTAAAAAAGAGTTGAATATACTATGCATAATTAAAATATATTGATATATTTTACACTATAAATACAAATATCAACAAAAAAATAAAATAAAAAAATAAGTATAATAATTTTTTTATAATTTTTTTACTAGGGTAGAATATAATATGAGCAATTGTTGATTCCTTTTTTAAAACTAATTAAATTCCGTTTAGATAGTTCAATATGTCAACTAAATAGTATAAATATGAATAACTTAATTTGATTTTAATTTTTGAATGTATTTTATTCAAATCAAATGTCCTCTTTAAAAAGATATGATAATAAATAACAAAAAAATTAATAAATTACATGATAAAAAATATGGACAATCATATTTTTTTGTTATATTATATATGTAATTATTTAATTTATTATAAATAAACTTGTTCATTAGAGCTACTTTTAATAACTATTACTCGAAAAAAATTTAAGAGTTTAGTTATTTTTTAAAAGAAATTGTGAAATAAATATAACTAAATATATATTTTTTAATTAGACAACATTTTTCAATCAACACTTTTTTTCAGTACCTCCAATTAGCACTTCACTTATCAACTTAACTCAACATTTAACTTAAATTTTTATAAATTAATTAATAAAAATTATTTTTTAATTAAAATAATAAGATCACAATTTATCATGCAAGCTCAGATATCGTGCTAGTTTTAAATAAAATTGATACTTTTTTTTTGTGAAAATAGCTTTCACGTCTAATATTTATCTAAATAACTACTAGTTACTTTTCAAATATCATTGACAACAATTATCAGAAAAATTATTAATTACTATAGATTGATGAAAAAATTTGTGTTTCACATCAATATTTAACATTTATTTAAGAGAAGATTTTGACGAAATTGATGAATCAAAATCAATAAAAATGTAAAATATTTGTTTTGGTAAATATGTATATTTACTATTTATACATATTGACTCTTAAAATGATGTGTTAATCTGTTTCCTTTTATCTCATATAATCTATTTCTACAATATATTTTTGTATTCTATCTTTACAAAACAAAGAAACTCAAAGTAATTTGACTTTAAAGAAAAATAAAAGGCAATGAGTTTATAATTCATTGAGTCAACTCTAACACTAATAGGTGACAAGTTTGATTTTTAAAAGTAAAAATGACTTATCAGAAAAAAAGAAAGAAAATAAAGGAAAACTGGAAGTAAAATGGGTTAGTACAAAGTAATTCCACAAACACACGATGGAGGAGAATGGGAGGTGATGTTGATAAAGAAGGCACCAAGCCACCATCTAAGGTCGACATCCAGGTGATTCAAATATATCTCAAAAGGTGTCGTCTATGTCTCAAAGTTTCTTTCTTTTATCCACTTATAAAAGAGCAGCCACAATTTCTTTCTTTTCCTAATTTCTCTCTTGTGGGTCCTTTTTAGCGTGCAAATTTCTAATGCACTCAAATAAAAAAAAAAGAGGTGGGGTTCATTCAATCAATCAATTCTTCCCATTCGCTTCGTCCTTTCATCTTCCAACTTGATGAAGTTGATAACTCAAAAAGATTGGTTACAGAATAAAGTAGTTTAGTGGATTTAATTATCGAAATCTATATCAGAGGTGATGAGATGCCATTAATTATAAAAAAATCACTCCATTTGTCCTAATTTAAATTTAAGTAGTTAAATTTATTTAATTTTATAAGCTTTTTTATATATACTTTTTGATTAAATGTGTTGGTAATTAATAAATTAGTTAAAAAAAATAAATAAGTATAAATTTGTAACTTTGTTAATAGTAAATATAAAAAAATATATATTTATATTTTGAAATATCTAAAATAAAAAGTATATTTATTAAATTAGAACCGAGGAAGTATCATAATTTATTTTTTATTATTTTTTTACTCAACAATAATATATTGTAGTATATTGATTCGTCGGAAATTGTGTTAATCCCGTGGAAAAAAAATAAATTGACGGGAGGATTTGTCATTTGTGGCACTATTAATATTTTTTTGTCGATATTTACCAACAAAATTGTTTGTTGACAATTCGCTGCTTTTTTAGTGGTAACTTGACAAAAGCTCCATTTCAACTATATATATATATATACCAACCCAAAAAAAACATACATATATAAATCATAATTAATAAATTAGACCCAACCACATGCATACCACTATATTGGTGATTCTAATCTTAACGAAAAAATATTCGTGATTCTTCCTCCGTGACAAGTGAGAGTTGATTAATAAAATTTGTGAGGTACCGTCTTTTTTAATAAAAAAAAAGAAATATTGGTGATTCTAATAGCATAAGCGATTAATAACTTTTCATTTTTTGTGAAGGTTACTTTGAAATTGAAGACGAAACTAGCTTTGACCATATATGCCGGTGATGATGTTACAAGCTTCAAGAGATGCATGCATTACAATATTAAATGGAGATAGAAAAGATGCAAACGATATGAAAATTTTCTAAAATTAATTCTCCAACTCATCACTGAATCGTATCGTTGGCTGTGCATTATTGATGATCGATGATGCAATTAATGTATGAAACTATAGTATATGGATAAAACCATTGTCATAGTCAACATTTGCCAGTTGTTGACAATTATTTTCAATATTGCTCAAACCAGCTGGCTACTTCGACATTTATCCACACAACCAAACTACTACTGGCTAATATCTATATAGACTATACTATAGAGTGCTTGAAGAGTAATTAATTAAGTTCTCTTCTTTACCGCTTGAAGTTAATTTAAATAGGGGACGTATGCGTTGTCAACTCTGAAATTCAAAATTCGATTTCTGGTGTGACCGAAATTAAAGTCTCTTTCTGTAACCAATTATTTGCATATAAAAACGAAAGAATTCTACACAAGTGAGGCCACCACGAGCTTCTCTATATAGGAGTGAGTGGGTGTCGTTGGTGGCACCATGCAAGTTTGGAATAAAATGAACAAGCATCTAGGAATGCACATGACCCTGCCCAGTGTTTCAATATTACCAGTAATGCATATTAATGCATAGACAATAAGAGCCTGCCAAGCCAAAAATAATTGTGAGTGAATTGTTGATTCCCTTCACATTTTGTAACATTTAAGTATAAAACCATTCAATGAAACCCTAAAGACAAAGCAAGAAACCGAGATTCACGGCTTAAACAACTGTCCAATGAAGCCAAAGATGGTTACCTAGTCAAAATGTTCACTTTTTTATTTACTAATAGAGTTTTTTTTGAAACCTATTTACTAATAGAGTTAAAGAATGTTAATTGCTAAATATATATATAGTACTAATGAAATTTAAGTTTTCAATCTACCAAATAAAAAATTTGACAAAAAAAAAGATGCATATCAAACATAGGAACTTGTCCTCAATTGGGATAATTTCCAGAAAATGAAAAAGAAAACGCCGTTAACACTTTGGTATGCAACATTATAAGAGACTTCACTGAAGCTTTATGAGCTTTCTTTGTTTGTATTGGGCAATTCATTCTAATTTTGTTTTTCTTATAAGTATGGCATAGGTCAATTTGCTTTTTCAGGTTTTCTTTTCATGTTGGATTATTTGCTGAAGGTATTTATACAAACTAACAGATAGATAACGAATAATGAAAAGGGATTAAGAACTGACATTGGAGAATGCATTAGAATATGAATGAGGGCAAGATCGATTTATATCGATCTTGTATATCGAACCATGTTCATGTGATTAACGAAAATGATTAACTAAATCACAATTTAGATACTACCAAGTGATCAATCATATAGGAATGAGTGTTGGAAGAAGAAAATTTTCTTCCCGAGAGAGAGAGGGAGAGGAATGTGTTTTATATGTTGTGTAATCTATCTCCCATAGTATTTGTGGACGCTTATGAACTTCTCCTATGTTCATTAAGAAACCCAATCTTAATTGAACCAATAATTAGGATAACTCATTAATTGGGAGCACCAATAACGGACTGGAGTTTCATTCATTACACGTCATGAATAGAGCCGGTTTTTTAATAGTTGCAATTATTCATTCTAGGAGGTTGTGCATCACCAAATTTTTTCTAGTCTACTTCATTTATGCTTTAAAAGAATAAAATTATAAGGCATCAACTTATCATAAAAAATGTAACAAAAAAAATCAATAACTTGAATCAATTCTCTCTACCTCTCTCTCCCCCTCTCTCTCTTTTTCTTTTTAAGAGTTTTTTATTTTTATCCAAAATTCCTATCAATTAATTAGTTTACTTACTCAATTCCATCACTCACTGTAAATATGATTGCCTTTGTCTCCTGTAGAAGTACATGCGACCACCCCACGCTCCCCTCATCGAAACCCCTGAATTCATGCCAATGATAAAGAAAAGAAGTCGGCACCACTTTGGTATCATTACACCAACAAAACCTTTTTTAGAATAATTCAAGTTTCTTTATGGTTTTTGCCACTTATCAACTATATACTATACTATTACAACAATATAGTATTTGCTATATAATTGTCATAACGTGAGATTTTTAATTATTATTAGGTGTTTCGGATTTCTAACATGTTAGCTTTTCATTCTAAGAGCATTTTCAATGCACTTTTTATATTTTAAATTTAGAATAAAGAGTGGTTTAAATCTCTAAATTTAAATAATCAAATTCATTCTTTAGTTTTTAAGTTATTAATGAGGTTCAAATTTTCATAATATTCCTACCACTCTTCTTATTTCTTATTTATTTTTCTATTATTTTTATTCTACTTCTAAAAAATATTTAATTTTAGAGAATATTAGTAGATATAGTTTTTATTTTCACTCTTTATACTTAAATATACTATTTATTTATATAAAAAGTACACTAAAAATAAAAAAAAATAGCATTAAAGGTGCTCCAAAGCCATTGTTAATTGAATTATTTGCTCTTACCCTTCTCTTCCCTGACGTGCAGCAGGAACATCATTAGCTATCTGTGAAATTAATTTACTAAGAAAAAGTAGGTTTTAAAACATGCTTAATTAAGATGTTGTAATGATTGTGTTTAATTAGCATTAATTAGTTCACATAAATAGATTAATTGCACTTCTAATTGCATGCTGTTATTGTTGTTGTTTTGACCAGAAAGAAATTAAGATGAAAATCATTAGATGTTACAAATTTGTCGAGTCAGGGTAGCAATGGGCCATAGTTGCGTTCGTATGTTGACTGTTGACAGAACATGAATGTGGCTACTTAGGGTATTGAGTTATTTTTTTGACATTTTACCAAACTTTAGTCTTTTTCAATAATTATATTATAAAAAGTAAATGTTATTTAATTTTTCTTTATAAATCATTTTGACAATTTGTCTTCATATTTTTAATAAATAAATTTCGGCGAACATCAACATACTATTATTGATGTGCAATGTCCTCATATTGTACATTTAGAATTAATATCAAAATTCATTTATAAGTATATTTTTCTCTTAATTTACTAAGACATTTTTTTAAATATAAAATTGTGAGAGTTAATAGTTAACACAAAGGGGACAATACTTTAATCGATGAGCTTGACACCCAATCTTAATCTCGACTGCGACTATTAATGTGTCATGTTTCACGAGTTTAGAATAAATACAAAATCATGAGATTTCAACTGAGTGTGCTTGACGATTGTGAACAGACATATCTTGCATAAATCGATCTTGCCCTCATTCATATTCCGATGCATCCTCCAAGGTCAGTTCAATCCTATTTATTATTCTTTATTTACCTGTTTGTCTGTATAAATATCTTCAGCAAATAATCCACCATGAAAGGAAAACCTGAAAAAGCAAATACATCTATGCCATACTTATAAGAAAAACCAAAATCGAATGACTTGCCAATGTCGATAAGTGAGGCTA
>CAODLS012437450.1:0-19600 GCA_948243855.1 Flueggea neowawraea | reverse complement strand
AAAGACATGCAACAAGAAAGCAAAAAACCTAGTGTTGATAATAGCATCACCTTCGTGTAGATCAAGATATGATTTCCCCATAATTTTTGTTTTAAAGGGTTTAGGGCCACTTCGCAAATCCATATCACGCTCCACAGGCTTTTGGCGAAGTACTTCTTTCATGAATTTAATATATTCCTCTTCAACATATGGCTTCTTGAGAAGTTCTATGAGTTCTTCCCTAAACTCAGAGGGAAACTTTCCACCCAAATTTGGAATGCTACATTCATCAACCTTCAGCACGATGGAATCAAACAAAGGATCCAAATAAGTAATTAGAAACATTCAAAAAATTAAAAAAAAAATACACACACACACACTCTTAAATGGCCCAGATAATAGCTTATAAGGGGGAACAAGTTCAAAGGAAAAGATCCTTACAAATGCCTTTGAAGACACAAACGGAGTACATTGTCCACCAGAACTTGGGTCTAAATCCAGTATAACTACTTCTGCATCAGACTCATTCTTCTCGTTTTTACCAAATCTAACCTTGTTGCAATGATTAGTCATATTTTCCTCATTTCTCCCATTAATTGCCATAGCGCTCAAAATTAAGTTGCATTTTGCATCAGAATCACCCAATTTCACGCCACAATTGTTCTCTTGTTTATTTGACTCCAATATAGTTGCTTCTGCATTAGACTGATTCTTCTCATCATTACTGGATCTAATTTTTTTGGAATGTCTAGTCATATGTTCCTCATATGCAGCATCAACTGCAATAGAAGTCAAAAATAAGTCAATCTGGATCAAAGTTATCCAATTTCATGCCACATTTGTTCTCTTGTTTATTTGAGCCCATTACTTTTGATTTCCATCTGCTAGTTGTGAGGCAGTGGCTGTCCATAGGACGAACAGTATTCACTGCAATATTTCCGTTGCCTACCATACTCATTCTTCCTCTTTTTTGGAAACCTTTTGAGCTTCTTTTAGCTTCAGTATTCACTGTTCTGAAATCACAAGTTTTTTCCTGAGAAGCACGCTCACCATCGTCTTCAGAACTATTGTATCGAATAACCACATTACCAATGCAAAACACTGTCATAAAACCGTCCATTCTGGCATTGTCCAAAAATACTTTATACTCAGGATCTGTACTGATATCACCATCAGCTTCATCATTGCCATTATCTGCACACCTACTGTCACCAAACCCATAATCTCTGGCCACATAAGCACTGGTCCTATCAACATTATTATTATCTACATCATCATAACGACCATCACCACGGTCAACATATCCAGGAACTCCTGAAGCCTTAAGATCTAAACACGTCTTGTAATCATTATCCTCATCGTCATCAATTGCAATTAACTCTCCTGTTCCTGGTCCTGCAGTCGCAGCTACATTGTCCTCCATTACACAGACATCCCTAGAAGAACTTTTATTGGCAATACTCCTCCTCTTCATCCTCCTATACAATCTACAATCGAAATCATCCCCAATCAATTCAGGACCGTTTTTCCTTCCGGGTCCCATTCTTATCCCCGCCGAAAACAAGATAACTAATAAAGGGGTTCAATCGAGCCAAGCCTAGCCTAATTTTAGCTAGTGAGAGAGTTTTGAGCTAAAACAGAAATTAGTAATCTGATTTGTTTCAGCGTGCTGGACCTTGTGAGAGAGAGTAACCTGGTGCGGTGGTAATAGTGGGCGCGGTCAGGCAGAGCGACCAAATTCACTCCCTTTCATTCACAGAGTGAGGATGAATTACTAAACCAAAAAAAAGAACTGCATTATAACAACAGCAACTTAAATAAATAACGACAACATGAAAACAAAAATTCTAGTGTTACTTCTAAAAAATCAAATCTAATAAATGTTTATCAAGATTTAGAGCCTATTTAGGAGAATATGAGATTGCCTGGTCGAAAATAGTAAAAAAAAGCTTAATTTACCTAGAAAATATGAATTTTGTCGCCTATTTAGGAATTTATTAGTGAATTAAGCAGTTTATTGAAACCACTCATCGCCTTCAAAACGCAAAACCAAAATCAAACACTACAGAAGACAGACATGGACACATCAAAGAAAGTAGACAGATATGAACGCATCAAAAAGACAGTCTTTCGGTCTGCATTGAGAGAAAGAAACAGAAAGAAAACATCTTTTTCAAAATTATGAAATTTTCCCGCGGTTTCTTTGGAACAAAACAAGGAGGGAGGAGTTTTACCTGGACGGTGACCAGTACGCGAGTCCCTAGAATCTACTGAAGTTTTGACTTCGAATGTGAAAAAGACGTAGAAGAAAGAATATTTTTTACCGACACTGGGGCTTGTTTGAGATGGTTTATAATGATTAATTATGAGTAAAAATTAAAAGTATGATATATTTTTTATAAAATTAGTTATATAAAATTTATAAAATATATTATACATACTACCCTTTCAGATGGGTGATGTGCAAAAATAAAAATAGGTAAGAAAATAAAAATAATTTCTATAATACAACACCATTTGAAAAATTATCAAATATGGAAATACAGAATAAAATATTAAAAAATATAATAGTTTGACCGCTTGCATATTGATCATGCGGTCAAACAGTTGATCATACTTTAACCAAACCATTTAAACCAATGAGAAAGAGTAAAACTCGAGTACAACCCGAGTACAGAGTGCAACTGGAGAACATGTGGAGTACAACTCGAATACAGAGTAGTGTTATGAATGCTCTGTTGACCAACAAAGACCGAGTACATGTGAAGTACAATCCGAATACATATAATGTTAATGAAGGTTATGTTGACCGGTAAAAACATACTACATATAAAGAACAACTTGAGTACATGTGGAGAACATTAAGAGTACAACTAGTATAACGACAAAAATGAAACTGTTTTGACTAGTAGAACTGAGTATATGTGGATTACAACACGAGTATAAACACAATGAGAACAAACCGAGTTATTTTTTAATTTTTTGCTTATTATTTGGATGAGAGCAAGACGAGAAAAGGACGAGTACATGATGAGTACAAACCTAATTTAAGTACTAACTTAGTAAACTTTGGTCCTTTTTGTTAAGTATTTCTTTCATATTAAACAATTTTCTAAAAAATAAGGACATTTATGTAAATTCTAAATAATGACACAAAAGGGAGCCGATAGGGTTTGGAAAACCCTAGTTGTTGCCCCTGATTGAATTCGCCACCACGCTCCGTCGTCATTCAGTCACACCTGCAGATCAATGAAGACGAGAACAAAACACCACCACAACAAAGAGAACGAACGACGAGAGAGAGCGAACTGGAGAAGACACGAGACAAACCAGGGGAGAGAGAGAGAGAGCGACAGATATTGGCGATGAGAGAGGACGAATAAGGCGAATGAAAGAATGCCACGACCCAAAATCGGGTCGTAATTGGCGTACGAGGCAAACCGTCTAAACAAGCCTAACCCATCTTGCACAAGCCTCATGGTACAGAACTTATACCCAAAAATCATTTATTATTAATAACTTATTAATCAAATTTAAACAGTTTAACATCTAAAAGTTTAAAAATAATTTTTTTAAATAATAAAATGAAGTATTATTATAATATCGAAATACAAAATAAATAGTTATAACAAATACAATTTTATAACCAACAGATATCCTAGTGTGGAGCATCTAACAAAACAGATAATCTAGGGGTTGAACAATAGGGCATCCACTGCTGACAAGGCTGTCTCACTGAGCGCAAAGTATCAGATGACTGATGTCAACAAAACTTGAAAAATAATTTTTAAAAACAAAACAAGAAAAACAAAGGGGTCATAACTCAATGAGGGACAACACTTCAGAGCTGCTCCAGGCCTTACATAAATGGTTATAAAAAATATTTTCAGAAATTACCACATACACGTATACATTGTATACTATTAGTATACACTCGTATTTCTACAAATAATAATTCAGAAATTCCTTTTTAAATCTTTCGTAAACAAAACAGACAACAGACAACCAAATGAATTAAATAAATAAATAAAATAAAATATTTTATTTTCAAAATATTTACTATAGAATAAAACATTTAAAAACCTGAAAAAACTAGAATCAAACGAAAGGAGTTAGATTTATACAAATTCAAATATATTATAATTTTCAAAAAATATTTGCCAAAATATTTACAGCTAGAGTAGACATCATACAGTCAGATAATATGTTCGTATCAAATATAAATATATAACAAAATTAGATAACGGGATAAGAATCAGACCTCAAATCAAATGTGGATTGCTGCCACATAAATAAATCCATATCAGACCTCAAATCATACGTGGACTATTGTCACAAACAAAAAATCAATAGTTTACATGTGTATGCGCTGGAACACGTGGTTACCTATTTACCCAAGTAATTGGGCATTCACAATGGTATATCAATGACTATACTTACTCCTGTAGTATAGGTGTCCTGAATCAGATTAAATAAATTAATGCTATTTCAAACCAAAAAAGCATGCAAATCAGATACTTATTTTACAATATATATATTAGAAATCAGAATCGAATTACTAAACAGAACAGTAATATCAAAAAATATACTGATATTCAGACAAAAAATGTATTACAAAAAATATATCTAATTTCAGAAAATCAGAATATTTATTACAGAAATATGTTAAAATACATAACATAATATTTATTATGAATTTCATAATAAATAACAAAACAAAATATTTATTTCAAAACATACTTAAATTCAAACAGAAAGCTTATGTAAATTTACCTTTTAGTCTCTGACTTATGTAAAATTATCTTTTAGTCCCTAAGACATCAAAAAATAATGAATTAATCCCCAACTTTTCAAAATTTATAAATTAGTCCTAAGTATTTTAAAATTATAATTTAATTTTCTATTTTTTTTGAAATTACAAATCTAACCTTAATTTCTTAAAATTACAATTCTGGATCTTTATTTTAAAAAATTACACTGTGTGGCAAAAATCAAATATCAGGCCCAGTCCTCAAAACATTCTGATTCATGGAAAATTTCGTGTTTGGTGCTTTTGATATAGAATTACACTAAACTATCCCTAATCCCCAATTCAATAGGGATTGACCATTTCAATCAAAACCCATCTCTTTTAATCCCTCTAATCAACTCCAAATTGTCCCAAAAGTTTAATCCATCATCATTTCCATCCAAAACCATGTCAAACCGTCCAAACCGCCCTCACAAATTCGGATCTATAAACCTGTTTTCACAAAATCATCGAACCGCCACATCTAACTCATTTTCATGTTCCTCACAGCTTCCCCAAGTTAAATCCAACAAAACCCCACCTAAATCTGTTTAGAAAAGCCATCAAAACCGAATCTAAACTCCCTCAAAAACTCATTTTCGTTCTTTATAGATTACAGCAAGAAAAGAGAAGAGAGAGATAATCACCTTGGATTTCTATCCAAACCAAAGAGGAAGCAAAGAGAAAGAGAGAGGATGGATTGTGAGAGAGAATCGGGTATGTTTGTTGTTTATGGGTTTTGAAGAAGAAGAAGAAGAAGAAGAAGAAGAAGAAGAAGAAAGAAGAAGAAAAAGGATTTGTTGGGTTTCAAAACGGTGCCATTTCTGTTTCGTTTAACTCGGCTCATACAGATGCGAACGACCGCTCTTCAAACGACATGTCATTTGCCCTTAGAACCGAACAACTGGACGTTTGCTCTCGAGACCAACATTGGACTAAAAACGAGATTACGGGGGTTGATCCATTCGATAGAAAACATGGTTCTTTCCATAAAAAGAAACAAAAAAGGAAACTTTCTACGTAAGAGAGAGACAAATGTCTTTTCACCAAAAGAGAAGAAGAAAAACGTTGTTCTTCTTTCATCATCAAGTCTTGCTTAGATAAGTGCGACATCTAGACTATGAGGTAGTCGGACACTCCCGTCAAAAATTTGATCGTGGTTTACTCGCGAGACCAACATTGATGTTGATCATGTTTCGCTGTTGGTTGTTGTTGGCTTCCACTGCCTTGAGGTTAGCAACTTGACCCATTTTCTTTATTGTTTGTCAATTCGATCGGTAATAGCTTCCTTTATATCTCATATGAACTATAATTGGTGAATTTACGGTTTATTGTCGATCAAAAAGACCACTCTTCGCCTTCAAAATGCAGCCAAAATCAAACTTTCTTTTTGTGAATTTCAACTTATGACTCGTGATTTTATTCTAGAACCAAAATTAGTCCATCTAAATAATACAATAAAAAATTATGTGATAATGATACGACCTGTTACTCACTTAATAAAGGTCTCAACTTTGAGATTTGGCTAATTTTTTAAATGACTCACGTTAAGAAAATTTAATAATAGAAGCGAAGAAAATAAAAAAATATAATATTGCGCAACTATTTTTTAAAAATGAATTTTCAATTTAAAAAACAAAAACTCATTGCATGTTATTGAGGTCTTTTTATTTATAATTTAGTTATTTTTAATATAAATATATATCTTTAACTTTTGATAGTCAATTTCCATTGTATAAAATAAGAAAAATAAAATTATATATTAAAAAAATTAATCGAATATGCTTCATTTTTTTGATAAGTGGAATATTTTTTTTTAATACGTTACATATAGGGGTGAACAAAAAACCGACAGAACCAAAAAAATCGGCCGAACAGATAATGAAACTGAAACTAACTGGGTGGATATAGATGAAGAATTGCAAAAACCGAAAGGTTCAGTTTGGTTGCGGTTTTATCTATTCAAAAACCAAACCGAACCAAACATATTTTTTTTATACTACTAAGTTGGTTTTTATATATACATCTGTTCAAAACGACCAAACCGAACCTAAAACAAACCAACCTAGCAGTACCAGAACCACCGGCCACTGACTGAACCGTTTGTGATCCTGAACCATGTTTGACGGGACAGTCAGCTACCTTGTGTCCCTGCTGCCTATAATGAAAGCAGAGATCGACTGCCTTGTGGCAAGCCCCGAGATGTCTCTTCCCACATGTCTCGCACTGTGAGTAAGAACCTCGATAACTCTGGCCTCTGGCACACCCAGCTGGTTATGCCACACTAGCACTCTGGGAACTTTGTTCCTGTCTTTGGCCTTTAGAGGAATTTTTGTGCCCCTGAACTGCCTGAGCCCTCTGACCTCGGCCCTGCTGACCTCCAAACGTACCCTCAACCTTCACCCTCTTGGGCTTTCTTGGCTGTCTCTCATCCTAATACTCTATGCCTCTGACAGCCTTCGAGATCTGTGACACTCTAGCTAGACCCAGAGTCGCTACCACTCTACAATGCTTGAGTATCAATCCATTCATGAACTTTCTCACTAAGGCCTCCTCAACACGGGTCTCAGCAGGTGCATACCTGCTCAAATATCTGAAGTGATCCTCATACTCGCTCACTGACATACCCGGCTTCTGGGTAAATTCGATGAACTGATCAACCTTCCTATCCCTCTCACTCCGAGGAAGGACCGACAACATGAGCTCACTCTTGAACTCATCCCAGGTAACAATCCTCTGAGGTCCCCTATCCTGCCACCACTTGGCAGTTCGACCGTCTAATAAGAACGATGCAAGCCTAACTCTCGTTGCCTCATCGGTGAGCTCCATGGCCTCGAAACATCGTTCAACTGTCGAATTAAAACGATGAAGGTCATCTCCCAAATTGCCCTCAAACTTGGGCATAGTAAGCTTCAAGAATCTAACAAGTTGAGACTCATCTTCTGACTGCAGTGCTGCTGAAGCTACAACAGGCACTGGTGCAACTAGCACCTCTGGTTACGGTGGAGGAACTGGTGGTGCAACAACCGATGGAACGGATTGACCTCTAACTGCCTGACCAGTAAGAAGCGTCTCGATGCGCTCAACAGCCTGAGTGAAATGCATCATAATCTCCAACTGAGGCATTTGTTGGGGCTGAAGTGTTGGGTCAGCAACCTCAGGTTACTACGAGCATCATGCTAATCGGCTATAGACTGAGCAGCGGCCTCAACAGGCACACGTCTAGGCCTCCTACAACCTCTATTATGACGTCGATCCATATCTATATTCAATAACAAAAACCATGTATGCAATGTCAAATTCAAGCAATCGCCACAGTACCAGACAAAAGATCAAAAGGATTTGCAGAAGCAATTCAAGCTTGACTCAATCAAAGATGCATACGTTCCACACCGACCCTAGATTTACGAAAACTTAATTCTCTGATACCACCTTTATCACAACCCGTTCTCGGACCATAACCGGCGTACGAGGCAAACCATCTATGAGAGTCTGACACATCTCGCACAAGCCTCAAATATCAGAAATACTACCCGACTTATCCAATTATTAAAATATTTAATAATTAAAAACATAAGCAATATAAAATGGGTTTATATAAATCAACGATATATAAGTAAATATATCAAAATAATACCAGTAACTGAAATCAGTATAAATGTATCAAAATACAAAAAGGCAATCTAGCAACCCAACAACATCCTGGTGTGGAACTCTATACCAGAAACCGTAGAGCCCGAACAAAAGTGTGACACTAACAAGAGACATTTCACGAGTGTCCAAGATGCAATGTAGTTACTATAGCCACAAACTATTTACCTGAAAGATATGAATAAACATAGACAGAGAACAAACAGGGGGTCAAACCCAGTGAAGGAAAATACTCTAGAGCTCCTCATGCGTGCCTCACAAAGACTGTTTTGAAAACAGTTGGAAAACACCACATGCAAGTATAGATAGATATAATTATATACACGCTATATAAGTAATAACTTTGAAAACCATTTCACAAATGTTCAAAATCAAAGCAAACATCATGCAAGAAAACCTTTGCAATACTATCGATAAAAATAACATAATATTGATGATAGGGAACTACATCAATAACAGTAAAAATGATGATTGTGGACTCTACCACCAATCGAAAAGTACGTGTATCTGGTCGGACACACTGTTACTATCAACTCTGGTAACTAGGCTATAAATGCACATTGGTATACCAAAAACTACATTTATCCCGCGTAGCACAAGTGTCCCATATCAAGTATATATATAACTTTAAATCAAAAGCAATTAATCATGCAGTAAAAGCATATCAAAAATAGTACGAGATATATAATAAATATATATCAATTCAAAAAACCAATAAGCTTATTATTAAACACATAATCAAGTTGTTAAATTAACCAATCCTTTGATTAGTCCAATTTCAGTAATATTTTTAAACACTTCACAAACAATATAGTAAGAAGACACAACCTATATGTCTGAAGCTGTCATCCATTCACCTGGATGTCCAAGCAATCAATCATGCACCACTAGCTGGCGGCTGATCACACTGACAGGAACAAGAAGGTGTAACAATAACCAAGAACAATGCATGTATCAGAAACAATTAATGGAATGCTAGTACAATACTGTAACTGCACTGAAATACGTGCAAATGTATATGCAGACATAGATGCTTAAGCGACAACCAAAACTTATCCTCAAACGATAAGAAACAATTGTTATTAAAAACCCGACCACGATGTAAAATTACACTTTGGTCCCCGAACTTCGAAAAATTACGGATCACTCCGCAAAATATTCCCAATTAATACTGAGCCTCAAACAATCCAAAAATCAATAATCAATCCTCTAAATCTCAAAAACATATAATTTAAGTCTCCAAATAAACCAAATAGCATTTTAGTCCTTAAAATGCCAAATATCACTTTTGGTCCTCCAATGACAAATTACCAATTTAGTCTAACTTTGGATTCAACCGATAGAAATCGATTCTAAGAACCGAATTTGTTGATCTTAACCTCAAGAACTCAAATGTGCAATTGATTTCTCAAAAACAACTCCAAATTAACTTGAATTCGTCGAAAACCGAACTCAACCTTAGCCCAAACCAATAACTCATCAAATCTGTTGATTTAAGGTTCAAATAATGTTCCTTTAACCTCAATGAAGCTTAATCTAACAACCATAAGCAACCATTAACTCAGAATCATCAAAAAATCGAAACCCTAGCAATTTCGGCCAAAAACAAAACTCATGAATCAAAGCATGAAAGAGACGTTAAATCCAAGAAAGAGATGTAATCTTACATCTAAAAATGGTTAGGAAGGATGGACGAACAATGAGGAAGAGTTTCAGACGAGTTGAGAGCGTTTTGAGTGGGAGAGAAGTGAATAAATGAGAAAAAACGAGTTGTTGAGTGCTTTTAAGCCGTCTGTCACTCACCTCACGTACGTCATTTTGGAGCCAACGTACGTTGTCGAGGTTTGCTTCGACCACAACGTACATTTTACAGTGTCTACATATGTTGCGCCTTAACTCAACGTACGTTATGATCAATCATTGACGTACGTCGATCATCCTTTCATAAATTCCAAATAACGTACGTCTTGAGAATCACCAACGTACGTCTTGACCTCTTACAGCTCGCATACTTGACGTCTCTCACTCCCGAACTCATCGCAAGTCGACTTTAAAACTGAACAACATCAAGCTGCATGTAATTACCCTCATTGAACACCAAAGTTCATCCATTTAAACTCCAATACCAAATAGATTAATTCAAATCCATCGGAGAGCTACAATACTCTTAACTGAAAAGGCGGGATATTACAGTTTGACCACAAAACCGAACCAAACCTAACCGTGTGCATCCCTAGTTACATATAACGATATTACTACGTTACATGTATGCACAATCTTTGAGCATAAAATACATATTACTACTATGGATATTCAAAATAAAAGAGATATACTACACAACAATAATAATCATATAATAATTTATCCTAATTATAATTGTTTAATTTAAATTTATTGATAAAAAAATTAGTTATGCTAATAGAGATAAATACTTTTAGTGTCATATATTGTTAAACACGAATATAAATAAATACTTATCTGAATAATTTTAAATCCAATGTCTAATTTATTAATTAGTTATGCTAATAGAAATAAATATTTTTTGTGCCATGTATTGTTAAACATGAATAGAGATAAATATTGATATGAATAAATACTTATTCAAATCTAAATAAATGTTTATCTGAATAATTTTAAATTAAATATCCAAGATATTAATTAGTTATGCTAATAGAGATAAATATTTTTGGTGTCAGATATTGTTAAGCACGAAAAAAATATATATATTGATCTAAATAAATACTTATCCGAACAATTTTAAATCCATTAAAAATAAAAGTTTTTCTTTAATTAATTATCTAAAAATTATAGTATTTTAGAATTGAGAAGAGGAATAAAAGTATCCAATTTTTTTTCCCACATCTTGACATTTATAAGTGTTATGATTTTTTATCTACCATTTTTTTTTGAAATCTTTATCTACCATTTTAACACCACTAAATCGGTTAATTTGTGTTTTTATTTTAGTAGCTCTAGTTGTAACGTATACATTTCCCCCCATTTTGTAGATATTTTCATCTTCATGATGGTGAGAGTAAAATTCATTTTTTTTCCTGTAAGAACTAACTTAGAAAACAAACATATTTATGAATTAATCAACCACCATATATGCTATATGTTACCCACATTTAAAAACCTAGATATGTGGCGTGCATGGACAGAGTCGTCGTTTGGAGAAATGAAGCAACTGTAGAGATTGTTCTTTGAAGAGTTCGCGAGACGATATACATGATTAGTGAAATGTCCTCAATGACGTTTGACAAATAATGGCTCGGGATGACTTCAAAGTCTTCTCGAAATTCATAAAGAAGCTAAGTTCAAGTATTGTAAGTGACAGGATCGGTCTAGCGAGCACTTCGAGAAGAAGCATTGGGATACAATACAATGAAATGACCCAAGTAGCTAATTCGAGAACACTGATCGACATACAAAAGAATTCCAATGAGTCAAGCTCGAGGAACTTAACCATCAGAGAGAAACTCACACGTCGACGAGCCTAGGTGACTCGCCATAGGACGTGGTAACTGGCAGATCGTGTGAAGTTACTCACATTGCACTGATGCTCTAGAACGTGGACAGTTGCAAGTGAGCATGGTGTCACGGGGTCAGAGTTTTGGCATAGGGACTATCCCTTGCGATATCATGGGACTCTTGCATTCCCGAGATTAAGCCTTGATCAATCTCGATGCTCATTGGTTTCACCCTTCTTTGGGCTCATCAGGGGAGCAGAGACAGCTCAGTGTGGTGCCCAGGATGATACGTCATTTTTCATGGTCAAGTTCTAGATCAGCGACAAGCTCTTCAAACTTAATTTGGTCGGTATGCCTAACTAAAGATAGATGTAACATCTGCGACACGTACTCACACCTTCCGCCGCCCCGCTACCTGAGGTTTCATCTACCAGCAAGCATCTCACGCATCTTGCTTGGTCACGACTAACGGGTCGTGACAATGGTGCGTAAAGAGCAACATTGATAATAGGTTGAAACGTGGGAGCTAAAGTTAAGGAAAATTACCACTAAGTTTTTTTCCCTACTATAAATATGAAGAAAATAAAAGTTACCAGACTAAGGGTTAAACTCCAAATCTTCAAGTCGTTATCATCTTCATTTTATCTTGCGCATTTATCTTTCCTTTTGTAACTTAGGCGTAGTTCTAGCAAGTAGTCAATTTCAACAATTTGCCTAGATTGGATTGACTATTTACGTGTTGTATGGGGAGTTTCAAATTCTCATATACTTCGAGCGTAAACTTTTAACTTCTTTCTTGGTCTTTATTTACATACATTGAGCATATGCCTTTTTTTTTTATATTTTGTATTCATTTCCTTTATATAAAAATTATCATTGAGGCTCTCTTTACTATCTGATCTTCCATATGTTTTTCTCTCGCTTTAAAGGCATCACTGAACTCATTTCAAACGTTACACGGTTGAGTACATTTTGCAGATTCAACCTGAGTTATTGCACTCGAGTATTCCTCGCGAAAATCCTCAAACACTAACATAAGAGACGTTCATGTTGCTATCGCTAATCTCAAATTGATGCCACTGAAGCGGAAGTCGTTCCTTGAGTTATTCCAGCTAATGACCACTCGCGACTGATGGTAGTATGTTTTTGAAGTTTTCAAAAATTAACGACATAATCTAATTAGATGGGAATCCAAGGGCTATATAGAGAGAGAGACACAAAAATGTTTTCGCCATATTTCTTCCATCAAAGAATAAATCATTAAGCACGTTAATGTATATTAAAGCTGTCAATTTCTGACACGACAACACGACTTTGTGAGACGACACAAACGATACGACTTTGTTAGACGACACGAATGACACGACACGAATTCAATTTTTGTAATATTTATGTATTGTATAATTATTTGAGATATATAAATAATATGACACGATTACGATACGATAACACGAATTGATACTCTTAATGTATATTATTAATTTAATTAATCCTGTTTAATATCGTTGAACATAAATTTATGTGACCGATCAATCTAACAGTTTTCCCGTAGAATATTCTCATATGCAACCGAGGAATATGCTCAATTCCCTTTCTCGATTTGTATGAAAAGAATCGTGCTTTTCTGCTTTGTTTTTTGGACGTTAAAGGAAGAGCAAAGCATGTGGCGTAGGTTGGAAGGGAATAAACGTTAAATATTAGAAAACAAAAGTTAATTACTCGGGATTGTTACCAATGTGACACCACCTGGTTTTGTTGCTGCTGGGAATCAAAACTCTCCAACATACAGATTAAAGTTTGGTTCTAAAATAATTTATTCCAATATTCTAATTCTATGACAATAATTGCATTGCTTTATATCATGGAAGTCATTTAATTTTTTATTTGTCAAGACAGCTGTGAGTTCAAAACTGGATGTATGTAAGTACAACTATATTACATTAAGTTTTATTGTGCATTTAAATGTATACTAAAAGTTTGATTCTTCTTAAGAACACTCTTTATAATTAGAAATTACTTCAATAATTTAGGCTACAAATTTATGGATAATATATTTTATATATATATATATATTTATGAAAAGTAGATAATTATCATAAATCGAACACTTAATTAATATTAAATATAATTTTAATATCAACGAGTTACAAATAATATTAACCTATTAATAATTCAATTCAGAAGTTGAGCATTGTCATACATCACCTCAATATTTATCAAATTTAATATAAAAAATGAAATTAATTTTCGTTCACATCAACTGCTTCCCTCCCGCCTCTTTTTAGGTAACTCACAGACAACTCCGAACACTCACTTCTTATCATAACTGCCTTTTTCTCTTCCGTACGCACAACCCGACGCACTCCACTATTGGGAAAACGACGCCGGAGATGGAAGCCATGACGGAATCTCTTTCGATGCTAGGCATCAGTGGCGATTTCGCCGCCTCTGTTCCTAATCTTCAGAAGAACCTCCACCTCCTCTCTCCCGAACAGGTACGTTTATATACATGCTTGTGTGTTTGAATGTGTTCATGCATTTGTAAGTACGATTGGTGTGGCTTTTTATTGGAATTTTGGGGGCGTGATGACGTGGCAGGTTGAGCTGGCCAAGATGCTGGTGGAGATGGGGCAGAGGCATCTGTTCGCGCATTGGCCGGAGCCTGGCGTTGATGACGAGGAGAAGAAAGGGTTCTTCGATCAGGTTTTCACTCAATTATCGTTTTTATATTCTTTTCGTTGTCGTTTTTGTTGAGGATCTATTGGTAAATGTTAATTGCCGAGTAACACAAATTCGTAGGTAGCTTTGAAGCGATTTTTTGTTTTTATCGTAATCTTTTGTTTAATGGTAAAATACTACCGTGTTGAAAAAGACTCTGCTTCTATGCTTTTCGACGCCGGAAATTGGCATGCCCAGTTTTTGTGTTTAATCCTGGCAATTTGGAATCTGTGCTGTTTGGAAGTTTTTCCGTTTGATAACTGTTTTCTTTGTACGATGCTGCTTGATATTCTCAGGTGGCTCGGCTTAATTCAAGCTACCCTGGAGGTTTGACTTCATATATTAAGACAGCCAGAGAACTGCTGGCTGATTCCCAGGCAGGGAAGAATCCTTTTGATGGATTTACTCCTTCTGTAAGTGAATGGATCTTTTTTCTGTTCTTATCTGATAATGCGAGTATAAAATGTTTGAAATTGTGTTTGATTCATGGGCAATGTTTTTCAGGTGCCAACAGGAGAAAACCTGACTTATGGTGATGAAAACTTCGTAAATTTGAAGAAGCAGGTGTCAAAGAAGCCCAAAATGCTGCATTTGTTCTTGTTGCAGGTGGGCTCGGGGAACGTCTTGTATACAATGGAATAAAGGTATTGTTTTTTACATATTTGGTAAATGCTGCCTGTTCTGCTTCGTCCATTTGTCCTGTCCCTCACCAGTGACAAGCTCCAAAAAAATTACTCCATCAATCTGCATAGGTTCAATTCTTGCATTTACCCATTCACCTATATTGATTTAAACTGATTTTTGGATCTTTAACATATCTCTTATATATTGCAGGTGGCTCTTCCAGTGGAGACCTCCTCAGGAACATGTTTCTTGCAGCATTACATTGAGTGCATTCTGGCTCTTCAAGAAGCTAGCTGTAGAGCAACACAAGGTTTGCATCCAAAAGCTTACACTATCGTATTACCTACTTTTTGACCTCTATATACGATGGATACCATTGGTAGAAAATAAATTTGAGAATGTTAATGGTTTTAGAAGAAATAATTTAATATCTATATGCTAGGCACTAATATGAGAATTGAAATAGGAAAAGCAAAAAGTCAAAGAAAAGAAAACACTTATTATTATCTAAACAAGTTTTAAGTGCTTTCTTGGCAGATAAAGGGTGTCCTACGCTGTTGATTTCATACGTGAAATGAATGTTCAATATTTGCCACATGCTTTTGAGCTTGATTAAATGGAATAACACATCTTACTGTCTTCTAGGAGGCCTTCTAATTTATGCTGATAATAAATGCATAGGATTTTTTCTTTTTAAGTGATCTCTGTTCCTTAAAAAGTGCAGGTAAATCTCAAAAAGAGATTCCTTTTGTCATCATGACATCAGATGACACACATGCACGCACGGTTGCCCTTTTGGAATCACATTCTTATTTTGGGATGAAACCTTCACAAATAAAGCTTCTAAAGCAGGTATGAGTTGGTTATTCATGTCTTGATAAAAAGTTATTATATATAATCTGAAGCATGTTTCATTGAGTTTTTGTTTTGCTTCTTAATCCAGGAAAAAGTTGCCTGCTTAGAAGATAATGATGCCAGACTAGCTTTGGATCCCAATAACAAATACAAAATTCAGGTACTGATGCATAGGCGCATATGTAATAAGTTTGAAGTCACATTGTGATTTTCAATTTATTGTATGTGTCCTCTCATCATTTATTTCGATATTTCAGACAAAACCACATGGCCATGGCGATGCCCATTCACTTCTCTATTCTAGCGGCCTTCTTCAAGTTTGGTAAACCTAAATGCTTATCTAATTAGTTTGTGCAAAAGTACATGTGATCTCTGTTATATGTGTCTGATCATGAGTTTTCCTTTTTGGAATGCTAGAAGGAACTATTGAAACCAATTTGTGAGCTTATATGAGAGCAAATTTAAAAATTTGTTTCTCTTCTAATTGTATAAAATCCAAGAAATCAATCGACGGTTGATAACACACAATTCTTTTTGACTCCTTAGTGTGTATACTTTTGTCACTTTGCATAGTCAAATTTAAACTTACTTGCAACAATGGATACTAGTACCGTTGTTGCATGACTTAGCTTCATATGACATACAGTTTAGCAATCCACTGTATTCTGATGCTGATGCCGGTTTTATCATTTTTCAGGCATGATGCTGGTTTGAGATGGGTTCTATTTTTTCAAGATACAAGTGGGCTTCTATTTAAGGTTCAGTTGGTCAATTGATTCTGTGTTTTTACGTATTAGCTAGAGCAGTGTTTGTTTGATTTGTAAAAGTCACATTTCTACTTGTGTGTTATAGGAAATTCTGGCTTCCCTGGGTGTGAGTGTCACCAAAGGGTACCATGTTAACTCCCTAGCTGTTCCTCGTAAGGCCAAGGAATCTATTGGAGGAATTACAAGGCTTACGCATGCAGATGGTATTTTATTTATTCATGTTGATGATATGATCTTCATGCTTCTAGCCATTTCTAGTGAGAATTAACAGTGAATGGAACTTAGTGCTATTTTAAACCTTTTACTTATTTTTGCTAGCAAATTGTCTACTTCATTACACACTAAGTTTATAATTATAATCTTCCTATCTTATTACACTTGAATTAATGTACCTTGTATAAATACAAATACTTTCACAGTGACGATTTCTGTGCCTTCATCGCAGTTTGACTGATCAATTATGTTGAGTTTTCAGGCGATCAATGGTGATTAATGTGGAATACAATCAGCTGGACCCTCTTCTTAGAGCAACAGGCTATCCTGATGGCGATGCCAATTGTGAGACAGGGTATTCTGCTTTCCCAGGAAATATAAACCAAGTAATTTCTGCTAAAAAATTTTCATTACTTGCTTCTCAAGATAAAGACAGTGTGATAATGGTTTTTTGTACACAAATATAAAATGCCTATCCATTTCATTTTGGAGAAGTTCACTAGATATTTCCTAGGTTGACATGTATTTCTGTACCACTTTTAGAATTTTCTTTTGTCAGATCCATTTAACCGTCTGGTAATAGAAATAGTAACTATTGATGACTATGTTCTCACATACTCATATGATCCCCTTGCTTTGATTTCTCTCTCTCTCTCTCTCTCTCTCTCTCAGAAGTGCAAACATTGTTTACATGTATAATGAAATGATAAAGGTAGGAAATTTGGTCATGCACTGAACAGGATTCTGTTATATTTTGTTTGGCACTTCCACGAGAGACACTTTCAAATACATTATTTATAGGGAAAATGTAAAGCCTATAGTGCATATGTTTGCGTGTATATGCTATAGTTGAAATGGATATATCTTAATTGGTTTAATTTGATCGTACAGTAATATAAACCTTTATAAATGTATGCTTGAGCTTGTCCTGAATTTGAATTCTTTTTGCAGTTGATTTTGGAACTTGGTCCTTATATTGAGGAGCTCAGAAAAACAGGAGGTGCTATAAAGGAATTTTTTAACCCAAAGTAATTCTTCTATTACTTCCTACCCTTTATCAATGCGGTTTAATATTTTCCGAACTGCAAGTAGGGAGGCAAGCCTTTCTTGTCATTTTGAATGGTTTTCAAATGGTCTGACTCTAAGATGTGATACTTTAAATATGAATTTCCATCTTCAAAAGCAGTAAGCTACAACCTAGAAAAGGCATCTCGAATTTCTTTATAAAGTGATCCCTTCAATTCATTCTTTTTCTGCAGATACAAGGATGCCAGCAAAACTTCATTCAAGTCTTCTACTCGATTAGAATGTATGATGCAAGATTATCCAAAAACATTGTCTCCAACAGCAAGGGTTGGCTTTACGGTAATCAAATATTTGCTTCTTGCTAGATCATAGCAGCATTATATAGTCTTTGCATATTCGTTGAAATAAAAGGAAATATATTTTCAGATTCTAAACTCTTATTTTTTATCCTCTGAATTCAGTGTTAAGCCTTTGATCAATGTAGCCTTATAATCTCTAATGGAATGGACAACTTTTTTCCCATCATTCTACAATGGCATCTCCTGTTATTAACTGGAGGCACTATTGAATGTTGATGTAGCATTGATGTTTATGTACTTCCATTAGTCTTCTACTCACTATTAAATCATTTTTATGCTTAGGCGATGGATACATGGCTTGCTTATGCACCTGTGAAGAACAACCCTGAAGATGCTGCAAAGGCTCTTAGCTATCATAATTTTTTTTTTGAGATATGTTACTGATAAAGTGCCAAAAAGATTCTAAAAGCTAGGAGGCATGATTTTTAATTAGTATTTATATCATACTTAGGGAGATGAAAAAAATTCGGGTGCAATAGCTGCGACATATAAATGTTTTCTTAAGTATTGGAAACAGTTGATTAGGGAAAGCAATTTGGGAAAACATTTAAAGAGCGGGGAAACATGTAAAAGGTATTGGCTCATTATTGGCTAGATGGTCTACAATGGAAGTTAACTGACTGGATATTAGGATAATCATGTATAGATAATGGTTTATTATTTTTGGTGAATGGTCAATAATGGCAGTTATGAATTTTGTAATGAGTATTACCTAGATTTAAATTTTTATTTTTCTGTTTTGAAGTTCTTTGGTTCACTTGTTCAGCTTGATTTATTTTACTTATTTTATTGCTTGAATTTATTGAAGGTACCTAAAGGGAATCCATATCATAGTGCAACTTCGGGAGAAATGGCCATATATCGTGCAAATAGTCTTATCCTTAAAAAGGTTCCTGTTTCTTTTGCCTCTTTAGTAATACCTTGAGTATTATTTTTCAGTTCATATACATATCACAGTTAGAATTATCTTCTTATCAGGTTGGTGTCCAAGTGGGTGATCCAGTTCAACAGGTGTTCAATGGGCAAGAGGTAGAAGTATGGCCCCGTATCACATGGAAGCCAAAATGGGGTCTGACATTTACAGATATTAAAAGTAAAGTTAGTGGAAACTGCTTCATCACTCAGAGGTCTAGTATGGTCATCAGAGGT
>CAODLS012437087.1:0-20979 GCA_948243855.1 Flueggea neowawraea | reverse complement strand
GAAGATCAAAAATCCAGTAGAGGAAGAAATCAGGATGCTTTATTGGCTGCTTGCCTCTATATTGCTTGTCGACAAGAAGACAAGCCTCGCACTGTAAAGGGTATAGTCTAAGATACTCTTTAACATATGGATGATTGATCTTTCCCTATGGATTTGAGTGTCCCTGAATCTGTGGATTTCAACTAGAAATTTGCTCTGTCGCCAATGGAGCCACAAAGAAGGAAATTGGCCGGGCAAAAGAGTATATTGTGAAACAACTGGGGTTGGAGACGGGTCAATCTGTGGAGATGGGAACGATACATGCTGGGGATTTTATGGTGGGTCTTTGTTTTCTCCCCCTTGTAAATAGAAATTACTGTTCATTACACTATAATTTCTTACAGGGTATCATGTTGTTGGGAGTTTATGGAAAGCCTTTGTGTTGCTTATTAGCTTCATTCATGTTTCTTGTTCAAATGGATGTGTAGAGGCGATTTTGTTCTCATTTGGGCATGAATAATCAAGCAGTAAAAGCTGCCCAAGAAGCTGTTTCAACTTCAGAAAAGTTTGATATAAGGTAGTTATAATATTTTCACTTATCGGTGCCTCCTTTTCTGTTCATTTCCATTACTATCTATTAAAGTGTAGAATCAGTTTGATAGTGATTTTGCATTGTTGACAAAATTTTCCCTTCAAATTGTGGTAACATCTTTTACTGATCAAATTTCATTTTATCTTTAAAAGAAGCAATTAAAAGTCAAAATATACTTGTTATCTCCACCTTGAGTTGTTCGCTTTTCTCTTTTTTTTTTTTCTTTGCATGGTTTTAATTGTAACAAGAATTGGAGTTGTTTCATTCATTAATTCTCACTTTTTCACTCTTGAATTTGATATTGTCCACGGAAATGTTTTGATGGAAAAGCTAAGGAAAGTAGTTGGGTTTATTCCTTGGGAAGAATTGGGATCAGGAATGGTGAATAAGCTCTGTTAATTAATTCTGGAAGCAGCAACATGTGTAGTAGCTATAGTTGGCATAGTCTTAAAGATCACTTCACGATAAAACAGAATATTTGTGTTTGATTGTTATTGCTTTTGATGCTGAGTCCATTCCCCTTCTGCGTGTTTTGACATCTTTTCTTCTTACAATGCTTGCAGGAGAAGCCCTATATCTATAGCAGCAGCAGTTATTTATATCATAACACAGCTCTCGGATGACAAAAAGCCTCTCAGAGGTTTGTGATTTTTCAACTTTTGGTCGACTTTGAAAATAAATAGTTTATACATAATACAATTTAAAGCAGCAAGTCATTTTGATTACCAGGTTGTATGAGTTAAAAGTCCTCGTTTGGTAGGAAGTATAAGTTCTTTAGAAATGACAAAAACAAAATGTTTGGTCAAAAGTAAGTACAAAGTCAAAAGGAACTTTGACTACTCTGCTTAATATTTTAGGAAGTAGATGATCACTTAAGGGAGGGCCAGTAAAAATATTCCTTAGAACTTTCTCCACAGGAAATAACAGTATTTGAACCAAACAAGGGCAAGGTTTCTTTCTTATACTCGGCATTAGGGTCATGCTGTGTTTTGTGAGGATATCTAGCTGTCAGTAATGTTTCTTCCAATGGCATGGCTAGCATGCTGCGATTGTTTAAATGATTTTAGCGGCTAATTTTATGCAATGCGCGGTGCATTCAGATTGATGGTACATCTGTGGCTGCAGATATCTCACTTGCCACGGGAGTCGCGGAAGGAACAATTAGAAATTCCTACAAGGATCTTTACCCTCACGTCTCAAAGATAATACCAAGCTGGTATGCCGAGGAGGAGGATCTCAAGAATCTTTCCAGTCCTTGATTTATAGAGCAAGCCAAGCATTAACACGAAACACGAATACGACACGAGCCTTTTAATTGGTTTCATATCTCGTATTGGATTGGAAACCGTTGGGACAGTGTTAAGTTAATGTTCTGTTTTCTATTGTTATTTGGTGTCAACTACACCTTCCATTGGAGTCATAGCAGAGCAAAGAACAGAAAAGAAGAAAAAAAAGTGAACAACTCAAGTTATTCAGATTATGATTTATGCCTTAAATAGCATCAGGATATTATCTTTTTGTTTGATAAAGAGGTCGTTACTCTAATTTAGGCTTCGTTTCTTTCTTCGATCGCTAGATTCCTATCATCTCTCTATTGCTTATGAAATAATTTTAGTAGTTTCCTAATCGTTATATTTGTTCAACAAATTGAACTATTACACCTTTTTCTTATCTGTGGGTTTGTGTGGTTTTTATAGGCGCTTAGATTTGAAACCAAAATGACAGCCTAACAGATAGTCAAGATTAATTTAGAGGAATCATTAATTTGCCTAAATGATTGATGAATGAGTTTTCCATGGTTGAAATCAGTTTAGCTGAGTTGGGCACCAAATCTAGCTAGGATGGTTCGGTAAATGGGTCGGGCAGGGCGTAGAGTAGGTGAGGTCTATGCCTAAACCTTGGCCCAAGGCCTTCCCACTCGTTGGCCCATAGGCCGTTACTTTTTATGCGACTATTATGGATTTATCATTAATAAAAACATAAATCATATTGTAAACTACATGATGTTTATAAATATAAAATTTTATGCAAATATTATGGATTTATCATATAAAATATGGACAATAAATAGAGAAAAATTTAGGGTCAATTACATATACTCCCCTTAGAATCACAAATTTTGAATTTACATTTTTCATATATTGGCAAATTTTTTAAAATTACACACTTGATCTAACTAAAGTTTTTAAAATTACACACTTCCAGCCAAATTTTAAAAATTACATTTTTATGTAATAGTTTGTATATTGTTTATATTTATTTAAATTTATATCTAAACATATATAAAACAACATATAAAAAAATATACATACATAAACAAGTATAAATAAATATAAACTGGAATCCGTGAATTTAAAAAATACATCCATAAATTTGATAATTACAACTGTTTAAATAAAAATACTATATAATGTATCTATAATAAATATACCCAATCCGAATAGAGAATTTTGCAAAGTTTCAGTTATTTGTGGCGTTTATTTTAGCGCGTAATTATCACAAAAAACAACTTTTTGTACTTCTGATCACAAGCCAGGCCAGTTGATAGGGCCGAATCCTTAGCCTAACCCCCTGGTTGGGCTTGGCTGGGTTGCTTGTCCAGGTAAAATAACAATGCTCTTTAGTTGGCTCTTGATTATGCTCTCCCCATCCCATTTTTATACACATACTTTTTATTTTTGGTGTCTAATATTATAAATACTTTTTTCTTTTCTTTCGACTCATCAAATTAAAAAGTTACAATATTATTCAAGTAATTAATGTTTAGTCAAGTTATAATTAGAGCATCTCCAATGCTCTCTATATTCACAATTTTCTTTATTATAAAGAGTAATCTTCTAAAATTCAACTCAAACTCACTCTTTATATCACTTTTTAATGTCCAAGCAAATCACTAATACTAGTCAAAAGATACTCTTGAAAAAATTTACATTTTTAAATGCATTAACTAACAAAACCAACATTCTTTAATTCTTATGTTGACGAATGATAAGAATCATCTTCTTTGTCACTCATTTTGATCACTCAACTTTTTTATTAGTCTATCATATTTTTTATACACTTCTAATTTTTATTTTTTTCTTTGTTGATTTATATTTTTTTTGGCTCTCCAAAGTGAATAAAAAAGTAATAAAATGAATCAGTAAGAGGGTGAATGTCTAGAATGAGTGACAAAGAGGATGATCCTTAATATTGGTCTTCTTGTTCAAAGGCAAAATTGCTTATCAAAATGATATATAGATTATTATATTTAATCCAACTCATTATTTTGGTTATGTTCATTTGAAAGGTAAAGAAGAATGGAAAGTGGGACAAGGGAAACAATAAATTCATTTAGAATCTTTTCTGGTTTGACAAACAAAGGAATAGTTGGATCTATTCCCATTCTATCTATTGTTGTCTCGGGAAATAAACAACAATAGTAATGAATACTCGGAAATTGTGAATGTCGTCTCGAGACCTGAAAACACTCGAAAAATGATGAGGTCGGGACGCTCTCTGGGGGAGTCTCCGACGCTCAAGTCAGTAGAGATTTTGACAGAGTGTAAGTATGTATGGAAAGTAGAGCATACCTTGATAAATGTTTCTCATATCTATTTATAGAATGACCACTTGAGGAATTAATACTTTGTAATGCCTCTCCTTAATGAAGAATGTAACTTTTTTGTTACATAAACGTTACATTCTTGACATTAAGTGTATTTTAATAGGCCGTTTTCTCATGTCTCATCAATTGCTCCTTACTCTTTCCTTTGAATTTTTCTGAATATAAGAGTAAAATGATTGAGTGTGTTTCGTTTAGAGCGTGAATTGAGTTTTGCTACTGGTATCATTGGTGGGGGGCCTCTTGAAATTTATTCCTCAGTTCGGGGACTGATCCGTTGATTTCTTTGGTGTTCAGTTCCTTGTTCAAATATCTTCTTTCAAGGCTCCTAATGGGTTTCTCATCCTAGCCCGCTTTGTTGGCTTTCTGCGGGATGGGCTTATTTATTCATTGAGCCCATTTTGTTTGGCCGCTTAGGGATGGGCTGAATCATTTTTCTGGAACCCATTTTCCTCAATTTTCTCTCCCTCTCTTCTTCCTTCCAATTTCGATTTTTCCCTCCTTGCTTCCAAATTAGTCACTTCTGAAACAGGCATATTTTCGGATTTGTTTCCTTGCTTCCGGATTTAGTGCATGCTTCTGATTGCATATTCAACTTGTAAATAAGGAAGGTCTTCTCCAATTAAGCTCTTTTTTTCTTTTTTCCTTTTTGCTTCCAATTTTGGCGTCATTAATGTTCCACTAATTAAGCTTCCAAATAATTCCCTCCCACAATATTTGTGTTGCCATCCGATTGAAATAATTCCCTCCCAGAATATTTCCAATGTTGGTCTTCTTCCCTAATTAGCTCTCCTGAAGCCTAGCAATATATCTCATGATTTTTGCTTTTGTCATTTGCTTGCTGCCACTTTAATCTCCTTCCGTCATTCTTTTCTTAGGTTGTGCCTCGACCCCTTCTTCATCTTTTCTATCCCTTTGTAGCCCTGTCCATGATGATCTTTATTTGGTTTTCTCTCTCTTTTCTTGCTTCTTTTTCTTCTGTTTCTGTTTTGCGTGCTGCTTCTATATTTTTTTTTTTCGTTTTTCTGTTGCTATGCTTTCTTTTTTTCTCTCTTGGTTTTTTACAGTGGCCTCGTATGATTCTTGTTTGACGGTGACGGAGTTCATTCCAGAGGTGATGACGAGCAGCTGAGTCATGGTTCGTGGCGGTTCTGGTGCAATCGACGTCGTGTCCGCAGTGGGAGAGAATCGAGAGGCGTCACTTCCGGAGA
Source organism: Flueggea neowawraea (assembly GCA_948243855.1). Classification (NCBI taxonomy): domain Eukaryota; kingdom Viridiplantae; phylum Streptophyta; class Magnoliopsida; order Malpighiales; family Phyllanthaceae; genus Flueggea; species Flueggea neowawraea. Next base: position 15,593 of record CAODLS012437087.1, on the reverse strand, counting down.
AGGGCGAAACGATGTTGCGCCTGTTTTCCACCAGAACGTACCGTGTCAACAGCTTGAAACGACGCCGCAACTTTACACAGCCCCAGAAATGCCCGACCGTTGTGCGAGCCAGAACTTCCGCGTTTGCCACCGCGGTTCCCAGGCCGAACGACTAAATGCAAGCAACTCATCCCTACGTCACGCCGTTCCAGCGTTGACCGACGACAACAGTCTCAGAAAACGACACGTTTGCTGCAAAAAACCAACAACTTGTCGCTTTCAGCGTTGATCGAACGACAATCGTCTCACAAAACGACACGTCCACTGCAATACAACCTCACCGCTCACAAATCCAAATGACTTGCAGCTCGCGAAGTCTCGTCAGTCGGACCAAACGACCTACGGAGCGCGTAACCTGCAGTTCAACTCAACAAACGGCTTGTCGTCTCTTGGTTGGCTGGGACGACTTTGCATGAGTGCTCCTGGACGACCGCACGCCTGTCTACACTAAGTGTCACGCTGTTTGCACTTCCAAAAGAAGGACCTGTCTTTTTCTACAATACAAGTTTTTCCTTCTTTTTTTTTTTGGACTGCAAATTTTCTAACTCTTTTTTTTTGCAGGACTTGTCTAGAAGCTCTTCGAATTTTTTTCATTCTTAACAACATTTCATCATCCAACCCTACAATGTTGATGCTACTGCCACGCTTAGTTGCAAATCATGAACCTCAAGAGTTGCATTCCTGAATCTATCCAAGTATTGTCGAAGAGTCTCCTTCTCATTCTGCTTAATGCTCAATAAGTATGTAACATCTTTTTTCCTCTTGATGTTGATGATGAAAGTGTTGATGAACTCCTTTCTGAGCTACTCAAAGCAGGAGCGTAACGCCTCCTTCAACCCATTAAACCAGGAACGTGCATGGTCCTTCAATGTTATTGTGAACGCACGACACTTGATGGCGTCCTCCCATCCGTTTAGCACCATGATGGCATTGTAATTTTGGCCGTGCTCGTGCGGGTCCTCTTTTTCGGAGAAAGTTGGCAGTTGAGGGATCTTAAACTTCGAAGAAAGTGGTTTTCACATGACTTTCTTGGTGAATGAGACATTGGCTCTCTGTTGCTTGTCCTCAACGGGAAATAGTTTCTTTTGCTTGAGAACCTCCTCAATCATCTTCCTTATGTCCACCTTCTTTTTAACATTCATCGAGGACCGGGGCTGCACTTCAGTCTTCTTCGGAGGAACCCTAAATTCTCCCTTGTAGGTACTCTCCACATTTTTAGGACAATTGTCTTTCCTAAGCTTGGCTCGAGCTTCAGGGACAGAAGCGTTGAAGGGCTCTTAGGAACTTGTGTAGGTTGACAATGACTTCGTTGTTGAGCGTCATATTTTTCTAGTACTCCTACACTTTGGGCACTTTGGGTGTAAACGCGCAACGTAGGTGGAATTTGTGCCTGAGGGAAGAATTTTTGAAGCAAGATTGCCATCTCGCCCAACGCTTTCTGGTTTTTCTCGTTTTGTCTCCTCAGCGCCTCGTAGTTAGCGAGTGGAACGATGAGGATGGTCATTCCCGAGGTTCCTGCTCCAACACCTACTCTCCTTGCATCCTTCTCTGGATGTCTACCTTGGCCTGAAGGCATTTGTACCATGGTGGATAAGTAGGTAGTTGCTGATGAACTTCACAAATGTCGTTAAGGCTTTTCGTTCAAGATTTCCAACAGACGGCGCCAATTGTTGTTGCCTCAAAAAATGAATAACAATAATAATGAATACTTGAATATTCGCCTCGAGAACTAAAAAACACACAAAAAATGATGAGGTCGAAATGCTCCCCGGAGGAGTATCCGACTCTCAAGTCAGTAGAGATTTTGGTAGAGTGTAAGTATGTATGGAGAGTAGAGCATGCCTCGAGAAGAATGACAACTTGAGGAATTAATACTTTGTAATGCCTCTCCTTAACAAAGAATGTAACGTTTCTGTTACTTTCTTAACATTAAGTGTATTTTAATAGGCTATTTTCTCATGACTCATCACTATCCATTTTTGTCACTTTGTAATTTTTTGCTTATCTTTCAAAATGAAGAGATTTTAATGGAAGAAAAGTTTTACTAATATTTTTATATATTTTCTTCCTTTTTTCTACCACTATCCGTCAAACCAAACACATAAATATATCTCTATTTACCTTTGTTACTCAACAAGCCAACCAAAATAAAGTTAGATTAATCTTTCTTCTTTTCACCTTTCCTCTCTATCTACTTTCTTTCCTTCCTCTCACTTTCCATTCTGTTAGTTAAACAATCTTTTTTTAGACTAATTAAACAGTCTTTAACTAACTACAAAACTTGTATATATTCCAACAACACTCTTATTCCACTCTTTACTTTAATATATTATTAATAAAATTCAACTATCAAGTTAGATGAGCCATTTTATTGCATCAATAAATCTTTCGTGAAAGCCAAATACTGAGAAACAAAAATGATGAAAAATTAATAAGATTAAGTAAAAAAATGTTTTCCACCTTTAATTATGTCATAATAGACAATTAATGTATTGAATCACAATTGCTCAAACCCCTACCTTCCCTGGATCAATAACTTACTGCATATCCAAGCCACCTTAAGACATTGAACCAGCTCCTCCTAGATTACCAAGAAGACTCTAATCCCAATCAGTTGAGCTACCCCACCCAAAATCATCAAGCCACTTTAAGCTTGGAACACCAAACTCCACCAATCCAGACCATTGTGCTATTGACTTTAGAACCACTACCGTCTCCAAACCATTGAGTCACTTTTGGCATGAGCCAACAAGACCTCATCCTTAATTCAATGACCGCTCAAACCCTACCTTCCCTGAATTAATAACTTATTATCTGTCCTGGACCATAAAACCACCAAGCCATGCACCCAAAGACATCGAAACACCTCCTTCCCTCCAATCCACTGAACCATTCCACCCAAAATCACCAAGCCATTTTTAGCTTAGACCATCAGACTCTTCCAATCTAGACCACTATGCTATTAAATTCAGAATCACCACTGTCCCCAACCCGTTGAGTCACCTCTGGCCTAAACCACCAAGACACGACGGGAGTTATAGTACGGGAAGTTTCCTGTATGAGTGGTGAGGAACGGTGGAGATGTAAAGCCAAATGAATCCTAATTATCCCACATGCACCTCATTAACTAAGTCAAGTGACTTGCTTGATCCTAACTTTCTATTCCTTTCCTTTCGGAAAATTTTTAACTAAACTTGTTTCATATTCCCACACATGCACTTGTATAAGTGAGTCTATGTGTCTCTATTTAAACTTGGTGTATGCCAAATATTGGAAAATATTTTCTTTTTATTATTATTCAAATATTGGAAAATATTTTTTTATTGCAATTTTATACGTCAACCAAACAAAATAAAATATTTTCTTTAAAAAAAATACTTTCCACTAAAAATATTTCCAAAGAAACGGAGCCTTAATATAGATTTGCACCCACTATCTCCTCTACCATCCGTATGTGTATAATTGAACTTGAACTAACAGTAGTGTAGTGTGGTTCATGAGATCCAATTCTAGTAATTATCAGAAAAGTAGGGACAAGCAACAAACTCAGATTTGTCACCAATTCTTACATACACAAAATCCACTTGGAATTAGGGGATGCAAACTTGCGTCGACATTAGAAGAATGATGCATGCAAGAGAGTGACCATTTCGTAGTGTCACGTCAATAAAGTATCAAGCAATACACAGATTAGTGTTGGTGGCCAAAAATAGCTAACATCATATCAGTCTTGATCCGTAAGGAAATCAGCCATTCTCATGCCGACAAAGAATACACAATGGACAGAACATGTAGTATGGTATTGTCTTGCTCTGTTGCAAGTTGCTATCTTGTTACCTAACAAGTCCTTTCTCATTTACTTCATACTAGTGTTGGCTTCCAAACAAATTACTCCATTTATTAATTCCCACTCCTAGTCTCCTTTTTCTCCAACTAATTAAGTTCTAGTTAGTCTGCTAGTTTTTGTTTTGCTTTGCTCTTCACCCAACTGTTCCATTAGCTTTCTGGTTCATCTGCTGTGAAGGGTTACCGTGGAGAGGCAGGAGAACTTAGAGACCCAGTATGAGGGGCTTAGTTTGAACGAGGATGATGCAGAGGGATTGGTGTATGAGGTGGATGCTATTGCTTCAGGGGACAATGGGGAGAGAAGGTGGTGCATGATAGGGAGGTTCCTATCCGACCGGGGGGGTTCATTACGATTCCATGGTGGATACACTGTCAAGAATTTGGCTAGTTAGAGGGGTATGTGTTACAAGGTGCACGAAGGATAAGTTTATGTTCCAATATTTTCATGAGTTAGATCTGAGGAGAGTGATTAATGGAAGCCCTTGGATGCTTGATCGCCAACTTCTGGTATGGCAACGATTGGAGCATGATGAAGATTCGATGGTTGGGTTTATTTCTGAGTGAGTTTGCAAGGATATTGGAAATCTGATTGGCTCATACGTAGAATCTGATCCGAAGAACTTTTGAGGGTTGTTGGAGGACTTTTTTTAAGAATTAGGGTTTCGATTGATGTTAGGAAGCCATTAAAACAAAGGACGAAAGTCCGTAAAATGAATGGGGTTTGGAAGGAAATTAGTTTCAGATATGAAAAATTACCATCCTTCTGTTTTGTGTGTGATATTCTGGGCCATAACAAGAAATTTTGTAGGATACTTTATGATAATCCGAAGGCGTCGGAGAGGAAGATGTATGGAGTTTGGTTACGTGCTTCATCATCCACGGGTCCTGATGCTGTTAGAAGTACATGGTTGAGGAATGCACAAGGAGAGATGATTGGATGTCCTGACGAGTTGAAGAGGCAGAATGGCGAAAGGGTTGATCTGGGGAAGAAGGCTGACGTGGAAAGTAGTGGAGTATGTAGAAGCGTGGATGGGTGTGCTGGAGAGTCGGCTGAGATGACTAGTGCAATTAATGAAGGGTTTAATGCCAAGAAAGGTGGTAGCAGTGCAGTGGCGAGGATGGAGGTTGATGACTCGGGCTTGATGAAAAAGAGTTGTGCAATGGCAAGAACGAAAAGTGTGAATGTGGGCTTGGCGAGTTTGGGCTGTGATGTAGTGAGGTCGAATCATGTAAACTTGGGCCTGGTGGGAGAGGCCGGCCCAACTGAAGATGGCATCATTGTTGGGGATTCTAAAAGAAGAATGGTGGAGGAGGTTGGGCCGGATGAAGAGGGGAGGATGGACATTGGAGTGGGCTTTGTGGCTGAAGCAAATGAAAAGTTTGAGACTGTTTTGTCAGAGCGGGCCGTGACAAAAAAGAGCCCAAGGCTGGTGCTGGTGTGATTGGCCAGGCCCGCCTAGCAAAATGAGTTTATTATTTTGGAGCTGTTGTGGGCTGGACAACCCACGGGCAGTTCAGGTCTTACTGGACTTGGTCCAGAAGTATAAGCCCAAAGGGGTTTTCTTATCTGAAACTTTCTGGTCAGGCCAGCAGGTGGATTGGATCAGAAGAAGGTTAGGTTCTGATGGTGCTTTTTTGGTTGAACCTGTGGGCTAGAGTGGGGGGTAATTCTTCTCTTTTGAGTTCTTCTCAACAACACATTGATATTTCTGTCAAGTGGGAGGGTAAGACTTGAAGACTCACTAGCGTATATGGTATAGCTGATAGGAGTCGCAGAAGAGAGACGTGGGAGTTGTTACGTAGGATGGAGAGGGAGTCCTATTTACCTTGGGTGTATTAAGGGGGGGGAGGGATTTTAACAATATTCTCAGTCAAAGTGAAAAGAGGGGTGGTGCCCCTTACCCATCCCACTTGATTCAAGGATTCCAAGAGACTATCACTGAATGCCTTCTTGAAGATTTGGGGTTTTTTGGGTACGATTTCACGTGGGAGAGGGCCAGAGGTACTGATAGTTGGGTTGAAATCAGACTTGATAGAGTTTTTGCATGTCGTCGTTGGAGGAGTTGGTTTGAAAAAGCATGAGTTGTCAATCTGGAGGGTTCCTATTCGGACCACTCTCCGGTACTACTAGAGATTAAGCCGAAGCTAAAAGTATGGAGGGAGAAGTCTTCCCGGCTTGAGAATGCTTGGGTTCGAAAGGAAGGTTGTAAGGAGTTGTTCAGAACCTCATGGTTGAGGAACGAGGGCGTGACTCTTATAGAGAAGTTGAATTCTTTTGCGAGGGATCTGTGGGTGTGGGGGTCGAAAGGCACTGCGTTTTTTAATGAAAGGATTAATGTGCTACGCAGGAGAATGAGGGAGAAGAGAGGAGCCAGGTCGGTGCAGGATGTTGTTGATTATATGAAGACTAGGGATGAATTCCTGGGAATCCTCCAACAGAGAGAGGTGTACTGGAAACAAAGGTATAAATTATTTTGGCGCAAAAAAGGTGACAGAAACTCTAGATATTTTCATGCCATTGCTTCGGCTAGACAGAGGAAGAATAGCTTTGAATTTTTGGTTGATGAGGAGGGGGTTAAGCGAGAATAGAGGAAGGGGTTGGAGAACCATATCATGAATTATTTTACCAACCTTTTCTCTTCTGCAGTGACTGACGCAGACTTGGTTCTTCAATGTGTGGATAAGAAGCTTAATGAGGACCAATTTCGTTTCTTGGAGGCACCGTTCAATGCTAAAGATGTCAAAGAGGCGATGTTCAGTATGCACCCGAATAAGGCGCTAGGGAAGGATGGGTTGAACCGAAGTTTTTTGCAGAGATTTTGGCACATAATAGGGGAAGAGGTTTCTGCTGCTTGTCTGAGAATAATTGAGAGTGATTCCAGAGGAGCTGGGCGATACAATAATTGTCTTGATTCCAAAAGTGGACAAGGTGGAGCGGATTAGCGAGTTGAGGCTTATATCTCTTTGTCGGGTATTCTATAAGATCGTCTCTAAGATGTTGGTGATGAGACTCAAAGGCATTATTGGTTCGCTTGTGTCGGAGTCGCAAAACCCCTTTGCACCAGGAAGGCTGATCACAGATAACATTTTGATTTCTTTTGAGATTCAACATTTTCTTAAGAGAAAACTAGAGGGAAACTGGCATGGCAGCATTGAAGATAGATATGAGTAAAGCCTATGACACATTAGAGTGGGATTTCCTTATGAGAATGCTTGAGGTTATGGGTTTCAGTGAAAAATGGAGGCAATTGATATGGAGCTGTGTGTCGTCGGTGCGTTACTGGGTGCGCTCTGAGGTTGGTTTGCTTGGGCCAATAACTCCGCAACGTGGGTTACGACGAGGTGACCCGCTGTCCCCGTACCTGTTTATTCTTTACGCTAAGGGGCTTTCTGCTTTAATTCAGTGGAAAGAAAGGGCGGGGTTGATTCATGGTTGTAAAGTGGCGAGGAGGGCACCGGAGGTTTCCCACCTGTTTTTTGCTGACGATAGTGTCCTGTTCTTTAGAGCATGCATAGCGGAGGCTGAGATGGTCAAGGAGGTGATCGTCGAATATGGGAAGGCTTCTGGTCAGTTGGTCAATTTCGACATGTCGGCCATTAAATTCAGTTCTAATACCTCTGGGGATTTGAAGGTGGAAATCTCAGATTGTTTGGGTGCGTCCGAGGTCGATAAGTTTGAGAAGTATTTGAGGATGTCGAGGAAGTTGGCAGGAATAAAAAGCAAGTGTTTGGGTATATTAAGGGTTGTGTTCGTAACAGAATCCAGGGATGGAACAGAAAGTTCTTGTCTAGAGCCGGGAAGGAAGTCATGGTGAAGTCTGTTGGTCTTGCAATTCCTACGTTCGTGTCTAGCATTTTTTGACTTCCTAAGGAATTATGTTTGGAACTAGAGAGAATGTTAAACAATTATTGGTGGTGCTCAAAGGAGGGTCGTGGAATAAAATGGCTATCTTGGCAACGTATGAGTTCCTCGAAAATGACGGGCTGTTTGGGTTTTAGGTGCAGTAGAGATTTTAACTTGGCTATGCTTTGGAGAGAGGGGTGGCGACTTGTAACTTGTGCTGACACACTTATGGCGCGAATTATAAAAAGCCAAGTATTTTCCGAATTCCTCATATCTTGATTCGAAACTTGGTCATAATCCTAGCTTCACTTGGAGGGGGATTTGGGAATCTAGGGAACTTATCAAGAAAGGATGTTGTTGGCGGGTGGGGAATGGTAAATAAATCCATTCGAGTTGACCGGGAGGCGTGGTTATTAGATTCCACCAATCCATGTATTTCTTCGGTGCTCCCTGATTCTCATAGGAATCTGGTTTTTGCGGATCTAATGGTGGCTGGTATGGGTCGTTGGAACCATGAGCTAATTGTCGGTTGATGAATAGCCAGCCTCAACTTCCTCACGTGGACTCTATAAGAATACTTTGCTTCCTCCAAACAAAAAACAATATTGATGCATGCCTAAAGTATAAAGATGTTTTTGTTATTTTGTTATGAATTAAATTATCATTCATTATTGTAACTTCAATTATTCATTTCGTGGTTGATTACCACACAAATCTATTAGTATAAAAAATGACGGGCAACCCTAGTTTCTACATTTTCCCGGAAAAGTTAGTTTTCACCTTGTTACGAAAGATAATAAAGGAATCGTGAATGTGTTTTTGCGAGTATTAGTCTATTAGATATTGGAATCCTCAAATATTGAGCTTTAGGCTTCGATGGTAAAAGATTGAAATTAAATTAGAAGACTCAAAGTTTAATGTTTCTTCTTTGCATGAATTAAAATTAAAAGTACATATTAACATAACGTTTGATTCTCTACGTTTGGTACATTTTAGAACGGTTAATTCGATTATTCCACATTATTACGTAGATAAAATTATAAATGGCAATTCATTTGTTATTTTTTTTCAACAAATACCCTTAAAAGAGGTGACGAGAAGGCGATAACGTTAATAACTCACTTATAAAAAAGAGTAAATTTTCTAAAATTCATTTGCAAATCCTATATATTTTGATAGAAATTGAGTTAGTTATGTCTCTAATTCTATTTATAAAAAAAATCATGTCCAATTTCATGGAATTAAATTCTTAATTTCGTTCTTTTACAGAAAATGCACATAGGACATGCTCCATTGTCACCAAAGAAATTCATTGATACCATTTCAAATGTCGTCACCAAATAAATTCATTGATACCATGTCAAATATCACTTCAAATGCCACATAAGCAATATATATTGCCTCTATATCATGTGGCTTTGCGAAAGAAGAAAACAAAATCAAGAAAACAAGACAAAATATTGTCATTCATATAGATGTGAGATAAGTAGAAGTGATGGGCTTGGTTCGTGACCTAAAGATGATTCTTATGTATCCCTAAAATTCTAAAATGAATAACCTACCGATAATCATATTCCATTTCTAGCACAACCAAACGCTCTTTTTGTTAAAGTTATACAAAAACCAAATGCTCTTTTTTGTTGAAGTTGTAATACAATAATAGAGTGAACCATGTATACAAATAATTAATTGTCTCAAGCTTACGTGTCGTCAAGATCACCAACATACAACGTAACTTAACATTTGAGGTTGGTTTTTGGCGAACACATGTATACATTCTTCTCTTGCCGACTCTACCATTGTTTGAAGACAACGCCGAAGAGTGATTTAGTTATAGGAACGAAACAACGAAAGTTTGACGCTTTGAGGAGTGAAGAGTGCATGTAGGCTCACACAACATCACGTGCTCTCCCTTACGTTGTGGGCTTTTAACGTGCACTTTCTCAAAAGTATACATGACTGTCTTATTTTCTTAATATTTGAAAAATAAAAAAATCATTATTTGATTTTTTTTTTGAAATCATCATTATTTGATTGTATTATACGATAGTGTGGGGATACTTTTTTTTTTGAAAAAAAAATATACCTTAGCTTTCTAAAATTATATTTGAGAGGATATTTTAATTCTTTATCAATTTTCTTTGAGTTATTATCTAGCAAAGATGAAGTGACACACTTAATTTGAGTAGACACAATTAACCCACTCAACTTTAAAAAAAAAAATTTAGAATAATAATTTTCAAAATTTATATTTTCTATATTGAATAAAAAGTTATTCATCGATAGGACAGGATTAGTACAAATGTTTAGGGGAAAATTACATATATGGCAAAAGGAGATAAATGCCAACTTTGTAAAATTGTTGAGTGCATGAAATTATTTTTTAAAATGCTAACAAAGAGAAACTATTTGCAAAAATGTTAGAATCTGAATTTTTGTTAAATTTTAAATATACAAGGTAAATAATAGGTGTACATATGATGGAAAAAAATGTCCACTATTTGTCCACCATCTGTAAATTTATTAATTTTTAAGTGGATGACAGGTGGACAGATGATGGACAAAAATGTCCACCATCTATAAATTTGTTTCATTTGATATTAGAATTTTATTAATTTTTAGGTGGACAACAAGTGTACATATGGTGGACAAAATGTTCACCATTTATCCACCATGTGTACATCATCTTACATTTAACAATAATATCTTATGAATTTTGGTGGACAATAGGTGTACATGTAGTGGACGTTTCTGTCTACCATGTGCCCATCAAACCAAATTAGAGATTGGTAAGATAATTTTACAAAATTTCAGTATTGAACACACAATTTTGTTAGACATTAGATCTGTACAATCTCTCTCATCGTTGTCGAAGTCGATGTCGCAATCTCTCTCATCGTCATCGAAGTCATCGCCATAATCTATCTCATCTTCGTCATCAATCGCAAATGTCGTTGAGAGGGAAAGAACGGTGACTGCTTTGATGGAGGAGATGAGAGATCGTTTTCCTCACTGTCGATCTCTCAAATCCCTCTGCACTTCGGAACTCCAATAGTGGCAGAAAGAGGAGACTATAAGAGGAGGTGGTAGTGGTGGAGACGAAAGAAAAGAAGAAAGAAGAGACAGGAGTAAGAGGTGTTTTCATGACATATACGAAAGAAAAGAAGAAAGAGGAGACCAGAGGAAGAGGTGGTGGTGGCGGTGCGGATAAAGGAAGAGAAGAAAGAGGAGACTGGAGGAGAAGGTGCTGGTGGCAGTGCAGATAAAGGAAGAGAAGAAAGAGGACAACGTAGAAGAGCGAAGAGAGAGAAATCAGTAGTGTAGGACGACGAAGGAGAGAGAGAGAGAGAGAGAGAGAAGAAATTCAAAAGAGAGAGTGAGAGGGGCTTGAGAGAAATTTAGACAAAAAACTTGGTTTGCAATTAGGTACATAGTTTCTCAAAGTTAGCATTAATAAAATGAGACTGTTGGTAAGATTGCAAACTTAAAGGGCTTTACCTTGTATGTAGTGTATTTTCTCAATGTTTAAATACAAATGGAACTAACATGATGGATGGAATCTACAAACTTGAATATAAATTCACAGTTCAAATAGAATCAATATATATATATATATATAATAGCTAGAGAGTTTTTTCAAATTTATCACAAGTGTCTTCTTAGTTGATTGACAAGTGACATGTAGTGTGTTATTTCTTAATATCGTTAAAGAAAATGGCTACTTAAAGTATGAGAATTTTATTAAAATTTCGACGAGTTATGTTTTAACTGATTGACATGCGACAATTTTTTCTAAATATCTTCTCTCTTTTTCTTTTTGTAATATAATATAAAAATTTCTAAAATCAATAATTATATAACAAAAAACAAATTAGTATATGTATCAATATATACATTTAAATCAATATATATTATTTCACACACATATATATAGTTATATAAATTTAAGGCAATGATGAAAAATTTGGTTCATACATTTGATATATAAATTTGAAGCTAGCAGATGATTTAGATTTGACTAGCGAAATATCAACGTATTAGATTTTTTGAAAATAGAGAATCAAATATAAAAATTAATGATGATTTGATACTTTCGATCAAATTATGATGACCATAACTAATATCATCACAGGTTTGGGAGTGGTGGGAAGCCCGTTGATCGAGCTACTAAATCGTGGAAAAGGAAAAATTAAAAATGAAGAAATGATTCAAGACAAGAAGAATATTGTAGAAATATTATAAGAAGCTAAAACAAAAAAACCCAAAGGTGTGTGATCGCATATTTTCTTATTTAAACTTTAATTTCTGTTAAGTTACAAAAGAGATATTTGAAGTCGCATTGTTATGATGATATAAAGATGATATTAGTTATGCATTCACTTGATTAATATAATATATGAATTAAAATTTTTATTTTAATAAATTTATATACTTCTCTAGAAAAATAAATAATAAAGAATTATGAATAAAATTTATAAAATTAATAAAATTTCATAATAATTTTAAATATTTAATAGTTATAGTTTCTCTCCTAGTTTACTAATTGTTGATTTTCTCATTGAAATAATAATTTTAAAAATATTTTTTAAAAAAATATATATTTTTTATTAATTTAAATAAAAATATTGTAATTTATCGTGCGTAGCACGAGTATTATGTTAGTTTCATTTTAAAAAAAAATATTTAATCGATGGCTGGTCCAACATACACATTCAATGCCTGAAACAACACCAGCCCAGCCCAAATAATACATCAAACGAGCTGGCATGATCTTGTTCCAGCAACAAATTTGTCAGAACCAGTTTTGACCATTTTGCTGAAAACGAGGGCGAGTGAGGATTAAGAACTGTGTTAATGTTGAAATGATTTTCTTCATCAAGATTGAAGCTATTTGATATGTTGATGAATCAAACAAGAATCATGAAGAATTGGATAAAGAAAAAGAGGCAAAACGGAGCTTGACGAGGAGGACATGGCCTTGGCCACGATCGTGTCTCATGCTGTGCAAACCGTGTCTTGTTTTCTTCGACACACGAATGCGTGTACCAGACAGTGTCTTTATGCTTATGTCCATGTCTTAGTTGACGTGCCCATGTCTTCATTCTGAAACATTTTAGGACGTGTTTTAGGGTTTGGGTTGCCCTAATTTGGATTGTATTCATTATAAACATATAAATAGATAGATTGGGAACATTTTGGGGCCTTTTGATGGCTGGGTAATGTTTTTGAACGTCGTTGTAAGCTTGTGTGCTTGTTTTTTACTCTAAATAATAGAATTACTTGTGTTTTGTCCATAGGCGTATATCGGATTAATCGAACCACGTAAATCTTGTGTTTTTATGTGATTGCTCTTTATTATTCAGTATTCTTCTCTCGCTAATTTTTCTTGACAAACAAAATTTGTACTATAGTTTGTGGATTCAATTCTCAATGGACAATAACTATAAAAAAATGGTTATTAAAAAAACGGTGTGAACTCTCTAATTGATATTTCTCTCTCTAGCGAAGTTCTTCTCGGTGTTGGAGCGTTTTTGGGTGGTTCCCTTCCTTCTGGCCGCGACGGTGACGTTTCTCTTTATTCTCTTCGTTATCATTTTGGTCCTTTTGGTCTTGTTTAGTGAGTTTCTCAATAATGGTCTCCAAGATGCAGTTGTTATTGGCGTTGCAAATCTGATGTATAAACAAGGTTGGAGATCTGAGGCTTTCTCGCCGTTGGAGGGGGGTTATTTATGGTGGTCAGTCTTCTGTTTTGGTGATAAAAGGCTATGTTGGATGGATGGTGCTTATGCGTTTGATGGATTTCTCTCCTCGGGTTGGCTTTGGTGGTTAGTTATGTAGTTTCTCCTTGGGTCACAGTGGACAGCGGCTCCAGTGTGGTGGGCGTATGGATGGGTTCAATGGTGGTTTCTTTATGAGATAATTACACTATAGCCGAATCTATTCAGCTTTCCTTACAAAGTCACTGTTCTCCAACTTTTTTTTAACTGCACGTCAACTTTTAACATGCTAAACGGAGTAAATTTGGACTTAGTCCTCATATTCATGTTTTCTTCATTCAACTATTAACTCTTCTCTCTCTTCTTTCTCTCTTTTCCTCCTCTCTCTCTCTTCGTTCTTCTCCTCTCCCTCCTTCATTCTCACCCATCGGTCTCTCATGCCTCTCCTCCTCGTCGCCGCCTCTCTCTCCGCCTTGTCTCCCTCCTCTCCGCCTCTCTTCTTCTCCGTCCACCTCTTTGCATCCCTTCGCCTTGCTCCACCTTCACGCCTCTCTCTTCGTCGCTTCTCCGTCGATGTCACCTCCCTCTCTCTCCGCCGCCTCCCCATCATATCTCCCTTCCTCCGTCGCCGATCTGGCTTCTTCGTCTCGCATCTGTATGATGTGTTAAAATTTGGCGCATACCTTGTTAAAAACTAACTAAAAACTGTGTGAAGAAGAAAAATTAACTAAAAATAAAAATTTATGGACTAAATGGGAAAAAAGAATACGAAAGGACTAAAATTAAACAAATGAATAATATAGGGACTAAACTGTAAAAAAACCACAAAATGCATGTTTCATTCGGAGATCCGTTGGAGTTGTTACTTGTTACAACTAATAGAAAGAACAAGGCGGATATTTGTCTGTAATTAACGCTCAGCCCAGGAAGTTTGTAATCGGCCCAAAGAGTGTCAACCAAGCCCAAACCTTTTTGGGCCGAATAATCAATGATTAACAAACTCCAAACAAACTGCATCGGAGAGTGTGAGCTGCCACGTTTCCGAGTCTGCCTTCCTCTCCACGTTTCCCAGCCTTCCCTTGCTTAGTTGTGCCTTTCTTTCTTCGTAAAAAATGCTTGGTGTCTCAATCAACAAATCTTAAAATTTATGAAATTATCTTTATTTTAAATTATTTTTAGGGATAATTTAATGAATTAGTAAAGATAATTCAACAAATTAACTTGAGTTAAAATAAGAAAATTTATCTCAGTTCAAGACAAAAATTTTTTTCTTAATTTTACATTATTAATGGTTTGCACAAATTGACTTGAGTTAAAATAATTTTTGAAACTAAATATAGTTTTAAATTTTGATATTTTAATGTTAAAATTAATTTTATTACCAATGGGGTGGTTATAGACTCATTTGGTAAATATATAATTAAAGTTTGTTAAAAATAATTATGATATATTAAAAGGTCAAGAGTTTACTCTCAAAAGTTATGGTGGAACGATACCGGCCTCTCTATCATAGAAAACCAATACCAATTTATTTAAAAGACAAAAATGTAAAACTATGCATATTTATCCAAAAGAAAAACATAATATGAAAAAAAGAGGTGAAATATCAAAAAATGTAATTACAAGTAAAATGCAATTAAAAAATGAATGCTTATCCTACCTATTTCTCAATCAAAAAAAATATATATACACCACCCTCGGCATCCCCCGACACTCTAACTAGTTATAAGTAAAATGTAATTACAAGTATTATATTGACTCTCTTTGCTTGTTTATCCACAAACAAAGAAATATATATATACACGTCTCCATCCCCACCCACTGATTTCTCTCTTTATTTCTACACTCACCAGACCAGACCTAACCCAATCCACCAATGGCACGTTCTCTCTCCCTTCCCTTCTCAAAATCCTACCTTTCCTCCAAAACGTCGTCGTCATCTCGTCTCTTCTTCCTTCGAACCCAATCCACCCTCCCCTCGTCAAACCCCAACCACAACGACCTCGCCGACGAATCCACCACCGACCCTCTCCTCCGCACGCTCGAGGACGCCATCCACCGCATCATCGTCCGCCGATCTGCTCCCGATTGGCTTCCTTTCATCCCTGGTTCCTCCTACTGGGTCCCGCCTTCCAGATCGGCCTCCG
>CAODLS012436963.1:0-10904 GCA_948243855.1 Flueggea neowawraea | reverse complement strand
GAGGTTCTAATGAATGAAAAATATTTTTTGTAGAAAAATGTTGATGATTTTTCTTCCATTGCCACAAAGCTCACAAATGGAAAGGAAAACCTTGAGAAACTTTTAGGTTATCAAAGAAAATCATTATCCAAGTATGGCTTAGGCTATATTCCTTTTTCAACTAAAAATGTTAGTTTTGTGCCATACTCCAATCATTGATATATATTGTCATTACATTTATTATTTAATAAAGAGGCATTTCATTTCATATCTATGAAATATTATATTGTTTATGACAATAAAACTTCTTTGAATAGTTTATTCTTCCTTATTCATCGAATGTGACTTGATAGTAAAACCATAAGGTTAAAAGAATATTATTCTAAAAGTCTCTGATTGATTGTTATCATGTGAATGATGACAAGCGAAGGTTAGTATGTTGCTAAGAGGATGATCCAGTTTTACTCATTATTCATATGGGATATCACTTAGAACATAGATATATGTTAGGGAACATGTATTGGATTGGTCTGCTATGAAAGAACTTCATGGATCAATGTCACAAGTAGCTTTCATACAGTGGTGATGTTTGAGTCCTCTAACTGAAAATCACAATCGACTCCTACATGAGGAATCACATGTTTTGACTTAGTCAAACGTTATCCATAACAGGGCAACAATAAAGGCTATAATTGGATATTCCATGAATCTTGTAGAGGAGTGATGGTGAGAGTGATTGATTTGTTCCTCTTATGAAGAGCGATATCTTTAGGCCACTTGATGAGTAGGATTGATGGAATACTAAAATGAATTGATAAAAGGGTTTATCAATGTCATTTGTATAGTAATCTACTTGGGATCAAGAAACACATTAACCAATATAAGGTTGACATGTGACCATACCTTATACTTAATATAAATATCATGAGACAAGAGGACTAAATATCAAACTGTTAAAGGTTAAGTCAGATCACCGCTGCCACTCGATTTTGAGTTGTCGTAATGTATTACTACATACCACTTATGGACTTTGGGCCCAAGTGTTCTGGGATAAGGCCCATTGACAATCTCGAGTGGGCCTATTGGGTCACACACTAAACGAATAGGATCGAATTGCAAATGTTCTCTCGTTTGGCAAATGAATTATTAGGATAATTAATTTAACTAATTATTAATAATTCAGGGTTTTGTAATTATTAATTCACTTATTAATATTGTTTTGGGTTTATTTATGTGTGACATAAATTAGGTCCATAGATATTAATAATAGATTGATTTATTTTTTTGATAATGTATCATGAAATTAAAGCCCAACAAACATTAATAAAGCCTTAATAAATTCGGCACACTTAATTATTGGATTAGGAATCCATATACTTGTTGGACAAGGGGTAGAAAAACCTAGCTTACATGGGACTAGGGTTTTGGTATGTTGGCCGAAATTCATCTCCTATTTTTTAGGAGTGATGGCCGAATTTCTCCTCCTATATTTTAGGAGAGTGTGCTGAATTTTAAAGAAGGTTTGTATTAATTATGAAACATATATTCTTGTGTGACATGAAGAGGCAAACCTTAGTAGGACTAGAAGAGGAATTCGGCACACCCTTCCAAAAGGGGAGAAAGGCCAAATCCTTGGTGGCCAAGGAAGAGGAAATTTGGCACACAATCAAGGAAGAAATTCGGCACACTCTTCCTTGATTAGGGTTGGCCGAATTCTTGAGGGACAAAGAGAAGGTTTTGGCTAACCCTAGTGCACCCAATTAGGCTTCTCCATATGCCTATAAATAGGAGCACACCCTTGTCATATTCTTCAAGGAAAAGACGAAATTGTGAGTGTCATAAACAAAGAGAGAAAATTATTCGTAGAATTAGAATAGAGATTCTAAGTGCTAGTACACTCCACCAATCCAAAGAATTTCACATTCGCACAAAAGCAACGTGGTTGAAAGGGTTTCGAGTTTATACTAAAAGTTACATCAACAATTCATTCGTTCATACAATCGAGATTTGGTTTTTCAAGATAAAACCCTAATCGTTTATGTTGATGTGCATGGATCCTTGGTGGAATTCTAGGATAAATTTCTTTTTTTATTTCCGCTACATTATCCTTTATATGAATGTCATATTTAGTTACGAATTCTAACATGGGTCACACATAAGAAAGATTTGGATTGGTTCACAAATATTCTCTCTCATGGTAATTAAATTATTAGTATGATTAATTTGATTAATCATTAATAATTTACGGATTTATGATTTAGATCATAAATATAATATGAGATATTATCCATTTATGTAATGAGTTTTTAATTTAATTCACTTATTAATATTTTTTGGGTTTGTTTATGTGTGACATAAATTAGGCCCATAGATATTAATAATAGAGTGATTTATTTGATGATAATGTATTATGTAATTCAAAGCCCAATAACATTAACAAAACCTAGTGAGAAATTCTGTCATAATCCTATTTTTTAGGAGATTTTATTCTTGTATGAAAAGGAGAGGGAAACCCTAAAGGGACATAGGAAATTCGGCACACACACTCCAAATTAAGGTTGGTGGTCGAATTTCTCCAATATTATTCTTTTTCTGTTAAAGCTTTTGTAATCAAGCTTTGGTTGTAAAGCTTGTGAGTGGAATAGGTTTGTTTGTTTGTTGCCTTTGAAAAACAAGTGGTTGCTGGTTTTCTTATTGAGCCAGATAAAAACAAGGGCTTGTAAAAGTTATCTTGCGAGACTGAAAAACAAGAGGTTGTAACGGTTTGCCTCCACCTGCAAGTGAGGAAGATTTAGTGGATTGAAATTATCTAGTTGAGGCTAGAGGAGTGGACGTAGGTCAAGGAGGACTGAACAACTATAAATCTTGGATTTTTTTTTCTCTATCCCTTACTCATTTTCAATTCAGTTTCTGTGATTGTGTATTAGATTTAGCTATTGATTTTAATTTTTCAAAATATTGCAAAAAGTTTCAAAAAGCTTTTATACTTAGCAAGAAATCCAATTCACCCCCCTCTTGGATAACCATGTTGGGATTACAGTTTTGTCCTGGAAACAAGTGGTTTCGATTTTCTTGTTAAGCCCGTAAAAACAAGGTGTAATGATTTGCTAGTTGATCCCGTAACGATTTCCCTACACCCAAAAGTGAGGAAGATAGTGTATTGAAATTCTCTAGGGAACAAAGAGGAGTAGACGTAGGTCAAGGATGACCGAACCATTATAAATCAGATTTGTACTCTCTTCCCTTGCTCTCTCTCACTTGCTTTGCATTTGCATTTGAATTATATTATTGAGTTTGGATTGGATCTTTGGTTTTAAGTTGCTTCCGCATCTAACTTTGATTTTAGTTTAAAAGAACTTCGTTATTTACTTTAGTTTGCAAAATATTTTCAATAAAGTTTGTTAACTTGCTAAAAAACCAATTAACCCCCTCTTGGATTGTCATTGTACATTGGGACCGAAGGTTACAATTGGTATCAAAGCTTGTGCTTTTGATAATTCTTTTGGCTTAACATCCAATGAATTAAAGATTCCAAAAATGTCATCTCTTTATGATATTTCAAGATATGAAGGTTTAGCATTTAATAGAGCTCCTTTCTTTGATGACAATGATTTTATTTATTAGAAAATAAGAATGAGGATGTTCCTACAATTAGAAAATCTGGAAATATGGGATTTTTTTAGGAAGGTTCTTATGTGCCAACCAAGCTTGCAGATGGAAGAAAAGTGAAAAAGCCAAAAAAGGAGTGGAATGACAATGACAAAAAGCTCATATTTTTCAATCACAAAGCTATGCACATTCTCTCGATTTACTGTTCTTTGAGCAAATCTCAATTCAACAAAGTTCAACAATGTGCAAATGCTCATGAAAATTGGCAAAATTTTGAGGTTGCTTATGAAGGAACAAGCCAAGTCAAAGAGAACAAAGTCTCTCTTCTTGTCCATAAATATGAGATGTTTAAGATGAATGAGAATGAATCTATTCAAGAGATGTTGATTGCTTCAATGACATCATCAATGGCCTCAAATCTCTTAGAAAATCATACAGAATTCAGAGCTTTTAAGGAAAATTCTGAGATCACTTCCAAAATCATGGTCTTCCAAGAAGAATGCAATCCTAGAAGCTAAGGATCTGAATTCTTTACCATTGGAGGAGTTTCTTGGATCCTTACTCATGAAATGAGTATGAAATAGGAAGAAGATGAAGGTAAGAAGAAGAAGAACAAGAACAAGGACTTGGGCATTGCATTCAAAGCCTTAAAGTACATTGAAAGCTCAAGTGAGGATGATGATAATGAAGATATCGATCTTGAAGATTTAGAGTACCTCACTCACAAATTCCGAAGGTTCCTCAGTAAAGAAAGAGGTGCAGAGGAGGAAAAAAAGAAGAAGAGCATACTCATTTGCTATGAATGTCATGAACCAGGCCATGTCAAATCGGATTGTCCATACTTGAAGAAGCATAGCAAAAGAAGGAAAAGGAGATTCCTTGATGATGATTCAACTTCTAGTGATGATGATGAAGTTGGAGTAATATGCTTGACATCCCGTACAAATATGTACCCTTTCCTTGAAATTCAAACTCGTTTTTAATTAGTAAATAGGCATTTTGATTATTTGCTGTGATTTCTTGCATATTTGAGCTGATTGGATTACACATTTTTCATTTGGTATATCTTGGCATTCAACAATTGATTTTAGTGCATACATTGAATTTTTGCTTTTCAAAGAGGGAGATATATATTTATTGATATGCATATTTTAAAAAAGGGGAGTTTTGTTTTCTTTGAAACATGTATTTGCGTAGGTGAAACTATAATTGCATTACTTGATTTCTTTAATTATTTTGGGGAGAAGTGTGCATACCTTTTTATGATATAAAAAAGCAAATATATGCAAGAATTTGATTAAGTGCTTTATCATTTGATATCATTCTTGCTTTGAACATCATATATTATTGTGTTGAACCAACCAAGTGACAATGAGAGAAATCCTTAATCAAATTGTTTGTTATTGATGAATAGATGTTCAAATTTGTGTATGTTTTGTCATCCTAAAAATGATTGTTGAGTTCGGTTTTGATTATGATGAATGCAAAACATCCATGAAAGTGGTGCATAAGTGCAGACTCTATGATTTATGGCACCAATCCACATTTTAAAGGATCAGTGTACGTTGCAGTATGAAATATTGAATGCTATGGGCATAAAACGTCATGCAATACATGTTTAACAGATGCAACGTGCACAGAAGACAATACAATGCGCGTAGATGTGTTGTATCAGAGAAGCAGAAAGCACCAGGATTTATATATGCACGTTGAAAGAGTCCAATACACGTAGATCAGTTACAAATATCTGTGGTCTGGAAATAGAAGTGTACTACGTGCACAGAATATGGAGCAATGCGCGTAGACAAGTTTTTTTGTAAGAGCTGGAGAGAGTTGAAGACAAATAAGAGATATGTGGATGTCTTATTAAGTGCGCGTTAAAGTGTAAGGTGTGATCTTTGAAGAAACGACTCTACGTACGTAGAAGACATTACTACGTGCATAGATGAGCATTAGATGCGGACAAAGTCAAGACGCTCCTCAGATATTCTCTGACACAGTCACATAAAGAATCAAATGTGTGATCTTGGAGAAACGACTATGCACATAGCACAATGTCTGGGTGAAATTGCACATTTTGGAAGTCAGAACAATGCATGCAGTACATAGTACAAAGCACGTAGATCAGCTGCCTAAGCACGTAGAAGGGTTACAAGGCACGTAGACGCCAATCTATCCAATACAGTAATTACTGGGTTCAAAGCAATGCACATAGAAGGAATATCAAAGCGCAAAAAACTCAGTTGTAACAAGGTACAACGCACATAGATGGTCACTATTCACGTAGTAAAGGGTGATGTCATTACTGGACAGAATTTCTATTTGTTTCAGAATGGCTACTTCGAGGCTCCAATTGTTATATTTGTACAAGTAGCTATAAATAAACGTCCTAAAGTAGAAGGAAAAAAAAAAGAGAGACCTTTGCTAAGACTTTCTATTTATTTTCTCTCTTACTTTTACCTTTCTAGCTCATTTGAACTATTTACTTGCAATCTTACTTCTGGGTTGGTATGAGCTTAAATCTGTTATACTATTTGGTTGACTTTGTATCGAGTTGGTATGAGCTTAAATATGTTATACTATTTGGTTGACTTTGTATCAATCAAGATTGTTTGCTTAGGGTAGGTAGTTTTTCTTATTTTGCCTTAGAAAACAAGAGTGGTTGCAAGTGAACACTAGAAAACTAGAGGTTCGATTTCCTAGTTGAGACCGCAAAAACCAAAGGTTTTGATTTGCTTGTTTTGTCATGAAAACAAGTGGTTTCAGTTTTCTAGTTGAGCCCGCAAGAACTAGGGATTTGATTATCTTGTTGAGCCCACAAAAACAAGGTGTAATGATTTGTTTGTTGATCCTGTAAAAACAAGTGTTGTAAACAGTTTTCCTCTACCCAGAAGTGAGAAAGATAGTGGATTAAAATTCTCTAGGGGATCTAGAGGAGTGGACGTAGGTCAAGGAGGACCGAACCACTATAAATCAGATTCGTGTTCTCTTCCCTTACTCTCTCTCACTTGCTTTGCATTTGCATTTGATTTATATTGTTATGTGTGGATTGAAGCTTTGGTTTTAAGCTGCTTTCGCATTTAACTTTGATTTTAGTTTAAAAGAAATGTGTTATTTGTTTTAGTTTGCAAAAGATTTTCAACAAAGTTTTTTAACTTGCTAAAAAATATTTCACCCCCTCTTGAATTGCCGTTGTACATTTGGACCAAATGTTACAGTGTGTTTAGGGTTTTGATGAGTGGGGTGGTACCATGTAATTTCCTCTTTAGAAAATAATTTATTCATATGATGAAGTTTTGGACTTGATTGTTGAAAACTTGTCACTACTCATACGTTTAGTACTCATTTGTACAATAGATTTTAAAAAACTCCATTTTGGAATTATTTTAATTGATGGTCATGTACTCATTATGTTCTCATATTTACACGTTCGCATATATAAATCTCAACAAAATGTTTTAATAGACTCATCTATACACATATTGCATATAGATTTTGTACACATTTTGTGCTCATCCTGTAACCATATTCCTATGTGACATCTCAATAATATCTAGGATTGTACACTTTTGTGCACATTCTAAACTCATTTTGTGTCCAACTAAGATAAAATATTAAAAATTATTTTTTGATTATTTTTAACATGTACTCATTTGTATACGTTTTGTAATCATTTATTGGTATTGTACTCGTTCTGTGTCGATTTTGCATTTGTCATGCGTAGTCAACTTTCTGACGCAAGATTAAAGTATAATCAAATTGATGACATTTCTAAAATACGTTGTCAACGTAAAACTATTTCTGAAAAAAATTTCCATATCATTTTATTTTTGTTGGATTTTGGTGTGCTTTTCCCAAAATCAAAGTAAATAAACAACGGTTTAAATTTGTCAGCATTTTAAATTTGCATCCAGGCCGTCTCTCGTACATCTTAGACGTTAACCAACTCTTACAGTAACTGCAATCCGGTTAGCACTACGGATAAAATCTCTGCCAACTGAAATTCTGTGTTTGGTCCCAGCATCATTTGTTAACGAATTTTTTTAATCATTCTTTTCCAGCGCATATTATTTTATTTGGGCCTTAAAGCATGCTAGTGACTCTTTAATTCAATATGACCACTACTTGAGAAATGGCCCCCTGAGACTTCCAAAATGGTCAAATTTCATCAGTCTCTTTTCACCAAAGAAAAAAAAAAAAATTGTAAATACGGTCTCATTCATTCTTTTTCTTTCTGTTTTTTATTCACAGCACAGTCACTTTTTCTTGCAAATGGGTTAAGAACCCGCATATTCAATTATACAATTTGAGTTTTCAGATTCTCTACTTTGAATATATTATTCGCATGCATGTTATTTAGGCACACCACTACGATGCAAGCATGCGTGTCATGCACGCTACCATCAACGACAAAAATAAAAGATGAGAACTCTTTAGAAACCAATTGAATAATGAATAAAGTAAAACAAAAGTTTGAAAGCTGATTGGAAACAAAAAAATGCAATTCCCGGATAGAAAAAACAAGAACAAATACAAAATACAAAATAAAACCAAAAAAAAACATTTCATGAAAAAAAAAACAAATGCAAACTAAAAAATAACATATGAACACTAAATAATACAAAGTGAAAATCAGATAGCATTCTATGGATGGAAAACCATCCACACTTAATCAGTTTTCAATCGATTTTCAAAGAGAAATTTTTTGGCTACATTTTTCAATTTTTTTTCAAAAAGAATATTTTAAGATATTTTTTATTTGGCTTTCAATGAGAAATATTTTAATACAATTTTCAATCGGTTTTCAATCCCTTTTCTTGTTTTTAATTGGTTTTCAATGAAAAATATTGTAAGACTTTTTTAATAGTTTTTACTTCAATTTTCAGCATATCAAAATTTAAAAAGTATATCAATTTTTTATTGTCACCTTATTTTAATGTGAAGACTACAATTTTTTATTTACATTTTATCATTACGAGTAAAATATTCTTAAAATAATTAAAAGTCATGAAATTTTAATTTTTTCCTAAATTAAATTGGGTAAATGAACAACCTCATGAGTCATATTCACAAATAAAATTTAATTACAGGATTTAAATTTTAGGAATCAGAAGTTACATATCAAATTAATGTTTGAGAAAATGTTGGACTACAAAGTTGAACACCAACCCTCCCCATGGTCTCAACACCAAAAACCAAACAACCAACGAAATAGCAGGAATATATTCTTTCACCGAAATTCCATGTTTTCAACTTTCTAAGAACTATGAAAAGACATGGATTGAAACTCAAATGGGTACAATCATCTGTGTTTCCTTCCAGTCATGTCACGAAGGATATGCGCAAAGATATGAGGCGGCACAAATGACGTCCTTACCGGTGTGGCGTGAATGGAAGGCGCAAGAAGTGACACTCTCCAGCAGACTTCAACGCGCACAGCAGCGGAGATTTGTATAGCGCAACAAACGACAAGCTACTCCTCTAGACGAGTAGCAAACGGTTCTCCATCAGTGATTTCACGACACAGTGAGTGGGAAGCTCCATTCTGGTTCGGCGAAGGACGAACGGCACAATGAGTCTCTTGTGACCGACGCAAAACTGATAGCGGTACGGTGCTTTCGCTAGTTCGTGACTGGAAAAGGTTGCGCCAGGCCTTCATGGGTTTGTTGATAGGAATATGATGGAGGGATCATGGTCTTTGTTTTCATATTTCTGCTAGAACAAGATATTAATTTGCATCTCTGTTATTCTTCAGGAAACTTTGGTATGATTGGTTTAGGAGGTGCAATGGTGTGGTTATAATTCTTTATGTTGCGGAGTGTTGAATTCTTAAATGATGAAAATGGAGGAATATAGATGGGAGACATATGAATGAAAAAAGAAATTAGAAGACCGTAAACGCTATAAACTAAGGAATAAAAATGCGAAGAAAAAAGTATATTATCTCAAAGAACATAATTTAGTGTCTTGAATATTGAGCATAATTCAGGAATAAGCAAGGGCTTAGCCCCTCCTGTTAAAAAAAAAAAAAGTCTTCAATATGGATACAACTTAACTCCTGTTAATTTACTAAATTGTCTTATTTTAATACATTTTGTAGGAGCAGTTTGATAAATTAACAAGAATAATCATGAACTAATTTGAATTAATATAAGAAAAAAGGAAATCAAACAATTATACTGAAATGAAATACAAGAATTAATTTTTAGGTACAACCAAACAGATTTGAAAAATAAAAGTACACTTCAAACTTCTCTACAAAATTTCAGATTTTAAAAGTGTTCAAAAGTCTCTATTGGGCATTTTTCCAAAGTATCCAAAGGTTTTCATCTGACGTTTTTCAAAATAAGTTTGAACGTATTTTTATTTGTCAAAATTAAAATTGTGTTTGTCTATTTATCAAATTCAATATTTCATTTTGAACACCTCACATAATTAACTTTAAGAAAAATTGTTTCAAACTCAAGAAACAATTTTTTTTTCTATCTGAAATTATAAGCTCTTATTACATTGAATTCTCTTTCAAGAAGCTCCCTTATAAATATTGAACGTGATGAACTATGTCTTATTTAATTTGTGGGTGCTAATGGAGCTTGCTGACCTCTACATCAAGTTTCACTTTGCATTTTTATAATTTATTTCTTTGGTGCCTTATTTTTTTATCACTTGGATTCCAATTGGCCACAGAAGGCACCCGTTAGGTATTTGTCATTAGACAACGTCAGTGTGCCTTGGCTTTAAATTCTTTAAGATCCCATGTTATTTTCTGATAGGCTAGGCTGATTTATTTTAATGAATGGGTCCTTTGTAAGTTCTACTATAGTAACCATAAGATCATTAATTGTGCATACATACGATTAATATTAGTGCTCGTTTTGTTCAACTCTACAAGAAAATGACGTTTTTGAGACCAATTTCGTCACAAAACTTTTGCGACAAAACAATTTTTTTGCAAACAAATATTTGCGACAAAAATAAAGTTTGTCGCCATTTTTAAACTTCTTGTATTGACTTTCTTTTCTTATTAATAATATTAGGAGTTCGGAAAAGTGATGCAAATGCTAATGGGGTGCCAACCTAGTTAGGATATCATGGTGCACTATTTGTTAGTTTTGTGCCCTAGTCCAATCATGTAAACATTGTTATTTCGGTTTATTTAATAATAAAGAGGCATTTCATTTCTATGAAATATTGTTTTATAAAGATAAAACTCTATGAATAGTTTATTCTTCTTTATGCCATCAAGTGCGTGACTTGATAGTAAAACCGTAGAGATAAAAGGAATACTATTCTAAATGTCCCTAATCGATCATTAT
>CAODLS012436631.1:0-10595 GCA_948243855.1 Flueggea neowawraea | reverse complement strand
ATACAAATTTTGGTGAGTTTGTGGTATTGCTCATTTCCTTGTATTGTATTGTTTGGTAGTCTGACAAGGTATATCTAGCTGGAGTGCAGGGATTGCAATGCTCGCAGATGTACTTAGATCAGTATCTCCTTTGTTACAGCCTTGAGACCCATAGGGTGGACGAAGTACTATTTAGAGCCCTTAAGGCTATCGGCTGTTAATAATTTCCATATGTTTTATCACTTACGTCTTCCAAATAATTGTTTGTACGTTTGCCTAACTGTTGTGCTTTGGTTGCGAATGATTTTGAAATGAATTTTGAAACTACTACTTTGTATCTGGCGTGTATACATACATATACTTATATATGTGTGTGGTATTTTTCAAGCGTTTTCAAAACGGTCTTTGTGAGGCACGTATGAGGCACTCTATAGTGTCGTTTCCTCAATAGGGTTCTTACCCCTTTCTCTTTGTCTATTTTCCTGTATTCTTATTTGCAGGTGATTTTAGTTGATTGCGATCTATTGGCATTCAACACCTAGTGAGGCATTTCTGCAGTTGTAGTTGGTGCCCTTTTGTGCGGGTCAAGTATGTTTGTTTTAGTAGGTGCTCCACACCAGTATAGTTGTTGGTGTTTGACTTTGTAAACTAATTTGGTATTAAATATGATTTCTGATTTGATAATAATTTTATTATTATTATTATGAAAATTTATGTTTTAAGAATGTTTGCATTTCTATTTTTATTAATAACTTTGAAATACTTTAATTTGGTTTGAAGTAAAAATTGGTTTTGGTTTTGTCTCTGAACCTCTTGCGAGATAGGCCGGGCTTTCATAGACGGTTTGCTTCGTACGTCGGTTATGGCCTGACTTTGGGTTGTGGCAAAGGTGGTACCAGAGTAGCCAACCCGAGCAAGGGCGTAAGTCCTCCACCGAGGGTACCAATCATGGCAGATACTTGCAGTGTGCTACGTGTGGCAAGAGACATCCTGGATTATGCAACAAGGCCACAGGTAGATGCTTTAATTGTAGATAGTTAGGTCACAAGATAGCTAAGTGTCCTCGCAGATTAGGTGTTCAGGCGATGCCGTCTGTGGTCAAGGGATCGAACGCCAATAGCACTGGTACTTTCTCTTTTCTCTTCAATCTCTGCATGTGTTTGTTTGATATTGGTGTTGCATTGCATGGCATTGCATACCATTTCAATTCGATTTCCTTAGGCTATATCTGTTGTGCGAAGATAGTAGTACTTTGGTTAGAGGAAATTTGGTCATTGGTTCCTTTCTCTTTGAGGAAAATATTTTATGATTTTGTAATTTGAGACGTGGTGATTCTCTAAATGATTAATATTAGAATATCTGTAGTTGAGCTCACATGATGTGGTTTGAGGTTACTTCAATGGAATTTTGAGATTTGTTATGTTGTGTGAACAAGGGGTTCATGCTGGTTTGGAATCGAATTGTTGTTGTATTCGATCTATTGTGTTTTGAGGAATTTGAGGAAACATCTGATTAGTTATTAAGTGTCAATCCTGATTTGAGGTTTGATATTGTGAAATAGATTAGTATGACAAAATCGTTGGGTGTGGAGGAGCTTAATGATAATGCTAAGTATTATATGATTGAGAAATTATCGGATTAGTCAGATTGTGATTGATGATATGTTTACAGAATGAATTTTCGTGGAATCCTAGAGTAAAATTTGAAAAATATCTGAGTTCAGTTTTCATGATATGTACGTTGTTTGGTGTTAATGAGACTGAGACAACATTTGGAGTACTACATGCTTTGAATTTCTAAGAGTATGACTAGTGGATCATGTTACGAATATGTTTGATGATGCGAGAGGTAATTTAGTCATTTGTATTTGAGAGATCAGTAATTGAGTTGAGACTGATGTTTTGATCCTTTTGACCTTGAGGATGCTCAGTAAACGATAAATGGATATTTACACTAAGTGTAATGCTAAAATAGCCTAATGGTAAAGAGTTGTGTAATTATTGATTTGGAGACGAATTCATGTGATGACTCCTTTGATTTCTTTGATTCATTTGAGGATGTTTGGTAACAATCACTGGGGTGATCATTTCGGTGTTGATAGATTCATTTGAGGTTAAACGATAATAATGAGGAATTACAAACAACTTGAGGAATTAATTTGGAGTCAACATGCAGTTGACTTATATGGTAAGTGATCATGATTGTTGAAATCATCTGGAATCAATTGTGAGGATGCAAATTGACTTACGAGTTTGGCTTGAGTTTGATTACGAGAATTGGATATGGATGATATACGTATTGGAGTACTTATGATATCTTTGTTAGTGACAAAGATGGTATATTCTTTGGTGTTCTATGATTCCAAATAAATCAATTTGAGAATGTGATGAACTTTGGGTGATTTTTATGAAAGAGATTCGGCTTTCCGGATTCGATATCATTCTTTGTAAAGGAATGTGGAGATGATATGTAGTTTCCTATGATTGTGAGTTAAGAATTCGGGATGTGATTGAGTTTTAGAACTCATGTTTGAAATATAAATTTCATGCTTCGTTCATTTGTGAATATATGGCATAATTGATAAGTTTGGTTTGAATCGATTGGATTTGGGGATTTTTACAATAGTGGATCACTTTTGGAGCGCTTATGTTACCTCTGCTAGTGACATTTTGATATGTCTCAATCTTTCTTGATCTCTGTAATAGTAACCTGGGTTGGATCTGTTCTTGCATATCTAACCATATGTTCTCTCAATAACTTTTCTTTTTGCAGCTTGGGTTGTAGCTTGATTTGCCTTCCTATTCGCTACGTGTGTTTGGTCAAGTATCAGAATTTCCTTTCCTTAATCGTTGAAAGTTTTTGAATTTGTAACTCTTGGCATTAATTCCTTGAGCTTTGAAATATGTATCTTTGTTGCCTTATGTCTTTGTACATTCTGGTGTTTGCAAAATTGTCCCATGTTTTGTTGAGATTGTCAGCATAAGTTCATTTGGACAACTCTCTAATGAGTTGTGCATGAGTATCTGCACTTATCTGATTCTGTCAATCTGGGAGTCTGTACATTCTATTTCTGCATATGGATTCTTTGGTGCATTTTTTCCTTGCATACCCTGCATATCTAGGTTCGAGTGAGCTTGAGCTCTAATGGATTTATGGTTTGATACTCTGTGATCTATTTATAGAAATTTGAGGTTATTATGTATCTTTGAGATTAGGTTTGATGTTTGTTAAAGAGATATTGAGTTCGACCGAGTTTGAGTGTTAGTTTATGCTTTGGTGAGTCATATTGAGAATGTGTATTTGACTCTGATTTGGAGACTTAGGTTCAATTTCGGTGTCTATCTGATTTGTCTGAAAATTCGAGGACGAATTTCTTTTGAGTGGAGAAGTATGTAATATCTTGCATTTTTTCCCGATTGAATTTTTCCGGTAGAAAATTTTTTCTTTGTTAAATGAATTTTTGTTAATTTTGTAATCAAGGTAATATATTTTATTGGTTTTATAAAAATTTGATATGATCAAATTTTTTTATTTTTATTGATTAAAATTATTATTTTAAATTTGTTTTAGTAAGAAAAATATTTTGTTAATTTTTATTAATTATTTCGATAATTTTTCGTTAAATTTCAAAATTTATTTTTGAAATTTGAAGAGTTAATTTTGAGTTTTAAATGTTAATTGTGTGTTTAATAAAGTTTAGAAATGATTTGGAAGTGTTTTGATTAAGTGAAAAATTGTTTGAAATTGAAAACAAAAATCTGGAAATCAAGGACCGAACGATCGGTCGTCTATCACGGATAGTCAGACGGCATGTCGTTTGCTATTGGTAGTCTTGTCATTGATGCCAAACAACGCGTTGTTGGTCGCTGAGTTGAGCTATCGTTCGCATGAACGCACTTGTCGTCCGTGCGCGTGCCTGGAGCCTTTGTCAAACGACGCGTCGCTGGCCATTGTCGTCTGCGTCCTTCGCATGTCGTTCACATGTGTGTCGGCTGCACTTCGACCAGACGACATTGGCCAGCGACCCAAAACGACGTCGTTTCACTCTCTAACCTTCTCTTTAAAATCAGCTCGACCTTCCTTCCTTCTTTCTTCGATTTCTTTCTCATTTCTCACTCAAATCCGACCAAACTTGATTCCTTTTGCTGCGAGGACATTCCTATACCAAATGTGAGGTAATTTCATCCTTCATTTTTTATTTTTTGCTTTGTTTTATGATCATTCTTACTCAAATTCATGTTTGGCGGAAAATGGGTATGAGAGAGGCTAGGGTTCAGTTTTGTGTGAATGATTGGCTTGACTTGAAGTTGCTTATGTTAGATATGAGTGTGAGGAACATGGAGGAACATAGATTTGGCTTGATTGATGAGAAATTGATGATTTATTTATGGGTATATTTGGTTTGAAAATGATAATTTCAGTTTGGGTTGTTCCAAGTTGATTTGATGAAAACTGATGTTAGATTTGGGTTCATTGGACGATTTTGAGTGGGTTTGCACTATCAAAAATGTTGGGTCCCGCCCAAATCAAGTTTTGTGGCTTTTTTTAATAAACTTTTGTGCACGATAACTAAAGTGAAAATGTCATTTTTTTGATTTTAAATTGAGGGTCTGATCTGGTATTTTGCTTTGGTGGTTAGATTTCTAATTTTATAAAATTATGGTGAATATTTGTAATTTTGGAAAATATTGGATATTTTTGCAATTTTGAGAAATTGGAGGTTTTATTAATAATTTCAGTTGTTTGGAGGGTTCAATTATTAATTCTGAAAGTTTTGGGATTAAATATTAATTCCCAAGGTCTTAGGAGCTAAAGTGTAATTTTATGAGATCCGGGCACCAAATCATAATTTTACATAGATTTTAATTTTTGGGACGAGAGTGTTAGATCTTCGACCGAAATGGGTTTTTGGCTGTTGTTTGACTGTTCGAATTTACATATGCATGTGCACAAATTTCGGTACAGCCACAGTACCAACATTAGTCTTTGATTCTGCTTTGATAATTGTTTCAGCTTCGTGTTCCGGTCAGCGAGGTTGACCAGCCATCAATGGAGCTTGAAGGGGCCATTTAGCTTAGATTTCCAAGTGAGTGAAATGACAGTTTTAGACACATAGGTTGTATCTTCAAAGCTATATAGTTTTTGTTTGTGTTGAACCTTTGCATGTAAATTGAAATTACTAAAGGATCGGAAAAATCCTAAAATTTGGTTTACGTGGAAAACCTGCTTGAAATTTATTATGGTTTATAATAAATATTTTGTTGGAATTTGATGATTTTTGAAATAAATATTATGTTATAATATTTATTCTTGTTTCGGTAATAAACTCTTTGTTTGAATTTTAAGATAACTGTTATTTGGAAAATGTTCTGTTTGAATTAAGAATATTTTCTGAAACATCTATTTGTTTTGAGATTAAAGGTATTTTTGGTACGATACTTTGTTTAGCATTTTGAGATATTTTTGTAAATAAATGTTTCGGTTGAACGTTTGAAATATTTTATAAACAAGATGTATGTTTGACATATTGTCAGTTTGGATATTTTTAAAGAAATATCTGCATATGTTTTTGATGAAATATTTCGATATGGGACACCTTTGTTACGGGGTAAACGTAACCTTTGGTATACCAATGTTAAAACTCAGTAACCCGGGTAGGTTGTAGCACTCAGTTACCAGGGTAGGTGGCAGCACTCAGTTACTAGAGTAAGTGGTAACCAGTGTGTCTAGCTAACACATGTGACTATATGTTTTCAATGACAGAGGTCCACGTATGTTTTTAGTGGCAGAGGTCCATGTATGTGTTTAGTGGCAGAGTCCACATATGATCTAGTGGCAGAGTCCACGTGTGATATTGAAGTGGTCCCATGTCATATTGTTTTGAAAATTTTGGTGAGTCTGTGGTATTGCTAATTTCTCCGTATTGCTCATTTTGAAATCTTCACAAATAAGGCAGACAACAAACAATCGACCGAATTGATTTAATAAATAAATTAAATCTTAAATTCTCAAAATTCAAAATAGCCAAAATACTTTTCCTTCCAAGTATTTTCCAAAAATCACTTTTATTTTTTCAAAATATTTTCAGAGAAAACTATCAAGTTTAGAGGGACCAGAATCACATATGTCAAGTCATCCGGACTCGATAATAGGCACTTAGGCAAAAATTAGCCACTTAGGCACCATGGTATGGTATAGACACTCAGACATCGAGTATAAGCCACTTAGGCACTAAATATAGCCACTCAGGCAATTGGTACAACGTCCGTATATCAAAACTACGATACCTCGTAGCTGAGTGTCCCAAAACAAAATGCTTACAAAAAATATTATTGAAATATTTATTCCAAATATTCAAATATCAAGTATCCAAATAGATAATCATTCCCCAAAATATCAAAATAATATTTATGCCAAAAAATTTTATTCATGTCCAGACGGAACATTTACTACAAATGCCTTTAATTTCAGAATCAAAATCCTTATTTCGGAAACATAATAATTGTATCTGAAAATACTCTTAAAAATCCAAATAGAGTATTTATTTCAAAAATCATAATAAATATTAAAATTTATTTTCGCAAACAAAAAAAAAATCAAAACTGGTTTCCACAACCAAGGTTATCACATAAGTCATATTTTTAGGATTTCCTATCCTTCATTAATCGGAATTACATGTCAAATCCAGACATGTAAAAAACGTATAATTTTAGAAGAAATAGCCTATGTGTCTAAAAATGACATCCACTCACTTGGATATCCAAGCTGAACGACCCAGTCACTCACCACTGGTGACCGGTTCTGATGGCACGAATAGGAAACTAGAACAAAGACATCAGAGACATATCTATCAGGAACAAAACGAAATATGATGTTGGTACTGTGGCTGCACCGTAAGACGTGCAAATGCATATGCAGACTCAGACACTTAAACGACGATCGAAAACCTATTTCGGTCGAAGGTCTAACACTCTCGTCCCAAAAATCCAAATCTATGTATAATTATGATTTAGTCACCGACTTTCATAAAATTACATTTTAGTCTCTTAGACCTCGAAAATTAATAATTAATCCCAAACTTTCAGAATTTAAACTTTAATCCTCCAATTAACTCAATTTATAATTAAAATCTCAATTTTATCAAAATTACATAATTATCCACAATTTTCCAAAATTACAAATCTTGACATTATTTTTCCAAAATTGCAGATCTGACCCTCATATAAAATATCTGACCTAGTCCTCCAATTATTTCAGAAAAACAGAATTTTTCAACTATGTCCTTGCGAAGAAAAAATATTTTAAAAAATGTCCTAAATCTTGAACCGAGCGGAACCCAATGTTCGTACTCATTCCAACCAACTCAAATCAACCCCTAGAACCTAAATCTACTATCAGATTTCATTCAGCACCTCAAAATCAGTCCAAACCGTCCATATCAATTTCAGACCAAAATGACCCATCAAAGAAAATCCATCAATTCATCATTTCTAAGCTATGTTCGTGTTTCCCCATCATCAATCCATCAAAATCTAACAAAAACCATGCCAAATCCATCCAAAAGATCCGTTAAAATTGAAACCCATTTCCAGCCGAAACCCATTTGTTTTAGCAAAACCCATGGCCAAAAACGTATGAAATGGAGAAGAGAGAAAGAGAAAATTACCTTGGCTTGTGCGGGGAGTGACGAGGAACAAGAGAGAGAGAGAGAGAGACAAAGAGAGACTAGTTTTTCTGGGTTTGTCGATGAAGAACACATGAGATAGAGAGAAGGGACTAAAGGGTTTATTTGAAGAAGAATAGGGAATCAAACAACATCGTTTCCTCTTTGGCCCAACTAACACGCATGTGAACGACAACAACCACGCTCAGACGACATCAACAACTGAAGCGGATGGCGTGTCGTTCCAGTTATGACCCAAGCACACGCGTAAACGACCAACTTCTCACGCGGACGACATCGATGAAAACGATGCGTAGTTCGCCCTTGAACACTGAACGACCGGTAGTTCAGTCTCCCATTTTCCAGTTTTTTCAAATCATTTTCCAACCAAATTTTCACTTAATAAATCAACACCAAAACACTTCTAAACTTTATTAAACACCCAAATAATATTTAAAACTCAAAATTAACTCTTCAAATTTCAAATTTTTTTTTTGAAATTCAATGAAAAATTTCTAGAATAATTAATAAAAATTAATAAAATATTTCCTTACTAAAACAAATTTAGAATAATATTTCTAATCAATAAAAATCAACAAATTTGATCATATCAAATTTTATAAAACCAATAAACATATATTTATTTGATTACAAAATTAACAAAAAATCATTTAACTAAGAGAAAAAATTTTCCACCGAAAAAATTCAATCGGGAAAAAATGCTAGATATTACAAGTAGTAATTCATATAAAATGCTATTATTTTTTTTAGGTTTTTAGTTTTGCAGTCTTTAAACTTGATCAATCGTGAAGTTGATTAACTTGTAATCATGGAGCAAAAATCATTTGGCTGAGTCTCACACACTCTCTCCTTTACATCATGATATCATTGTATATATAGTATTGAGAGAGTCTTTTGTCTCTTGTCTAAATTGATGTTTTACTTTGTTTATATACAGTTATATTCTTCCTTTAGTGTTCTAGTGTTGTTTGACATTTCTATCTAGTATTGAGAGAAAAAAAACAAAGACTTAGTATTGAATGATCTATCTATATATATGTGTCGATATACTTATGTGTCAATTCTAATAATCGTTGATAATGGTATGATCATAAGAGTGTAAGGGTGTTTCATGAACAATGTGGACAAATTTTCCATTGCCACAGTAAATGCAAATGCCGACAAATGGTTTTTTGGCAGTAAAGTTATTAACTGATTCATTCTGCTGTCGGGAAATGCAATGGTTGTCTTATGTAGGTCATTAGCAATAGATTTACCAATAAAGTTTAGGAATAAAAAAATTAATATTGTGTATTTTGTTGAAAAATCTATTGTTGCCTTTCATTCATAATCTCTATGACTTCCTTGCTATCAGTTAGACAGAACAGGTCCCTTAACTCTAAAACAAAGTTGCAACTGCTGTAGCTCTCTCTCTCTCTCTCTCTCTCCCCCCATGCACCATACCAAAAGTCATAATCCTTTAACAACATTCTTATTGTCATTGTTATTGGTCTTTTATGATGTTAAATTTGTTATATAAATCCTTTTTTTTGTGCAAGTTGTATATTATTCATACTCGTAAGCATAATAGAATGAAATTGACTAATATGGGAGAATTGAGGTAGTCAAGGATAATGCTAAAACATATTTGATTTGTTGCGCAAAAATTCGTCAGTAAGTAGAAAATCCACATATATCCTTTTTTGCATAAGTCGTGTATTATTCCTTACTCTTAAGCAAAATACAACCAAATTGACCAAGATGGGAGAATTGAGGTAGTCAAGGATAATTCCAAAACATAGTTGATTTGTTGCGCAAAAGTTCGTTGGTAAGTAAGTTACAAAAATCATTTTTTATGCAAGTTGTGTACAATTCGTACTTATAAGCTCAATATAACCAAATTGATCAAGATAGGAGAATTGAGGTAGTCAGCGATAATACTAAAACACGCTTGATTTGTTGCGCAAACGTTCGTCGCTGAGTAGAAAAGCTACATAAATCCTTTTTTTCCCGAAATTTGTGTGCTATCCATACACATAAGCATAATAGAACAAAACCAAGATAGGAGAATTGAGGTAGTCAAGGACAATGCTAAACCATACTTGATTTGTTCTGAAAAAGTTCATTGCTAAGTAAGAAAGCTACATAAATCCTATTTTTGTGCAACTTGTGTATTATCCATACTTGTAAGCATAATATAACAAATGGACTAAGAAGGGAGAAGTAAGGTAGTCAAGGATATTGCTAAAATATACTTGATTTGCCGCACAAAAGTTCATTGCTAAGTAGGAATACGATAAATATCCTTTTTTTGCGCAAGTTGTGTATTATCCATACTTGTAAGCATAATAGAATCAAATTGACCATGATGGGAGATTTGACGTAGTCAAGGATAATGCTAAAATATGATGCTTTGAGTAAAAGTTTGCCGCTAATTATGAAAGCTACATAAATCTTTTTTTGCGCAAATTATGTATTATCCATACTCATAAGCATACTAGAATGAAATTGACCAACACGGGAGACTTGAGGTAGTCAAGGATAATGCTAAAACATACTTGATTTGTTGCGCAAAAGTAGGTCGTTAAGTAGCAGATCTACATGAATCTCTTTTTTGCGTAAGTTGTTTACGACACCTGATCGGAATCGAAATAGAACAAAATTGGCCACGTTCTGAGCATATTTGTTAGATCCCGCTTATTTTAGCAGGAATCTCGTAGTATTCTGAAGTGATTTCGAGTTGGGATGTTGATCATTGAGTTGGTTGTGAGTTTGAGGGTTGTGCGGTGTGTGTTTTGCCCATTGGAGGTCATCTATCTGCTTAGTATAGGATACTGTGCATGTAGCAGAGACTTGAAACTTGACCGTGAATATGCGTTGAGCGCAACACACACTGGAGGTCATCTACGTGCACAGTACTGAGTACTATGCATGCAGACGGGGATGAGTTGGC